>LTAE01000797.1:0-65845 GCA_001647135.1 Pontederia paniculata
TACATTGTAAGAGGTTGTTCTCCTTGTCCTCGGTACAAAGAAAGGAGAGTTGTAAGCGAGCCTTCGCCCTTGAAGAAGGATATAGTGAACTCCGAAGATTTCGTGGGAGAAGATCGGAGCGGGGACGTAGGCCAAAGAGTTCGGTCGAACCTCGATAACAAACTCTGTTTGTGCTTTGTGTTTGTTCTTCTCTCTACTCTCTTCTCTCTATTTGTATTTATATTCATATATGCATGCTTCCGCTAAACACAACACATCTAGATTAAGTTAAGAAGAACAAAAGTTTTAATACACCAATTCACCCCCCATGGTGCCATCTAGATCCTACAAAAGTAATTTTGAAAGATATCAAATAAGAAATAAAAAAATCGAGTTAAGGTAAAATAATTTAAGAAGATAAAAAAGTGAATTAACTAATAATGTTATAATTATATTATTCAGTTAGTTTAAAACTAGAGTGAACATTTAATTATGCTATGTTAAAATTAAATTAAGAAAAAAAAAAGAAAACAAAGAAAAGAGAAGGGAGAATTGTATTAGAGAAGTTATTCATAAAAATTGCTTCTTGCTTGAAGCAATAAAAAAAAGTGAAAATCCTAAGTCATTTTTTTATTCTGAAGTTCTTGATTTTATTTTGATAAGCGGCCTATTATTTTTTAAGATACACCATATTAGGGCCATGTTTGATATGAAAACTTGGTGTCTCAGGGTTAAATAAGAATAAATTTGTTATCACAATTTCTTTGATTGAAATTAGAAAAGTGTTAGATTCAAGAATAAATAATAATAATAATAATAATAATAATAATAATAATAATAATAATAATAATAATAATAATAATAATATAGATTATATTATGCTATTTACAAATATTAAATTAAGTTAATATAATATATTGAAAAATGAAAAATAAATGTTATGAAAATACTAAAAAATATTTTTTGGAGAATCTTAATTATATGTTTTGGAATTTTATAATCATTAAAGAATAGTTATATAATAATTAATTAATATTTTTACTTAAATATTACATAAATAATTATATGTTTTTAGTTAATATTTTTGCCACTAATTTTTTTAACTTGCTTTATTAAATTATTTTATATTCATACTTGTATGATTAATTATAATTAATTACATTTTTAGCATCTTATAAATTTTGCATAAAAGTGACACAAATAAATTTAATAAATTAGTAATTAAGTGTTTAATTAATTATTAGGTTATAATATATTCTTAAAAATATAATGACGATAAATATTGGGTAACCTTTGAAGGTATTTGTTAATTACTATAATGTCATAATTATTTAGTAGTTAATATTTCATTGTAAATAAGACATACAAGTTATATGTTATTTTGTATAATTAGAATTAGTGCTAATAATTCTTATCATTATTTAATTCAAAAATTAGAATTATATTAATTAATTTAATTAATACTTTATATAAATAACTAATTAAATATAATAAAATATTTTTTTTTTCTCATTTCAGCCAAACACTCTATTTTTAACTATTAAAATACCAATTAAGTAACCCAAACACATCATTAGAACATCACCAAAAAAAATAACTCATTCTTTTCTTTTATTTTACAAGAATAAAAAAAATATTCTTCCCAATTCCCGTGAGTCTTATTTAAGTGTTTAACTTGGTTTGGATAAATTTACAAGGAAAATGAATGTGAGAATGGAAGAAAGGATTTTCAAGGTGAAAACTCCACCTTAATCTGCTTTTTCGTATTAGTAGGAATAAAATTATAATCTAGTTTCGTTCTCCTGCTTTTCTTCTAATTATATCTTCCAAAAAGAATTAGTTCACTCACCTTCGTCATCTTTCTCCTCTATCTCCTCTATTGCTTTTCTTCTAATTATATCTTCCAAAAAGAATCTAGCTTCTGACGTCGCCGGCGGCGATGGTAGTACTTTTCGAAGGTGATCCCGGAGACTCTCCCAGCGATGGGGTTGAGCTCAAAGGTCTCTGTCTAGCGATTCCGGCGAGCTCTGGTCTCCGTTCTCCCGAATCCTCTCATACGTTCCCGTCGAATAGCGATGGTGTTGCCGGAGGTCGAGCTACGGAAGAAAGAAAAGGTACAACTTTTATACAAAATTGATGTAGAAAGATCGATTCTTTTATTAAATGATACTTAATAGTTTAGTATGCACTATGCAGCATCTGTCCCCAACCAAACAAAATCTTAACCTTCCTTGCAACCAAGGAAAAAAAACCTTAACTGCACAGAGGAATTGCCCCCAAAAGGATTGCGCATGCAGTGGATTGGATCAATGTGTTTGATACCTTGCTTGCATGCCGAGGATTGCTTTATAAACGCTATTCGATCTCGTAGGAATCTGCAAAGCTCCAACCAGCGTCCTTCCTGAGTCCCTTCTCCTTCGCCAGCTTCCTCACTTCCTCTGCTTCGCTCCAACACCCCATCTCCGCGTACAAGTTGGACAGAACGACGTAGTGCGTGACGTTGGTCGGCTCCAACTCCACCAGCTTCTTCGCCGCCAGCTCGCTAAACCTCAAGTCCCCACACGCGCGAGAGCCGCCCAGAAGCGAACCCCATATGACTGCGTTCGGGGCGAACGGCATTGTCTCGATCAGCTGGTGCGCAGCGTCGAGAAGGCCGGCGCGTCCCAGGAGATCGACCATGCAGCCGTAATGTTTGATCCCGGGATCGAATCCGTATCGCCCTCCCAGAAGCGAGTCAAAGATCCACCTTCCCGTGGCGACCATGTTGGAATGGCTACAGGCGAAGAGGATTCCGATGAGAGTGACGTGGTCCGGCCTGACGCCGTCGTCCTCCATCCTCAGGAACCACCTCAACGCTTCCTGCCCGTCCTTGGCCAATGCGAGCCCTGCGATGAGCGAATTCCATGTGTACACGTTCCTCTCGGGCATGCTCGCGAAGACGCCCATGCCGACGTCGATCCTCCCGCATTTTCCGTACATGTCGACCAGCGAAGTCCCGAGGACCACGTCCAGCGCCCACCCGCTGCTCCTGACGCGGTCGTGAATCCAGACGCCCATGTCGAGCGCGCCGTGGGCGGCGCACGCGGCGAGCGCGTTGACCATCGTGACGCGGTTGGGCGCCACGCCGGCGAAGTGCATGCGCTCGAAGGCGACCAGGGCCTCGTCGAGGCGGCCGCAGTTCCTGTAGCCCATGATAACGGTGCTCCAGGCGACGACCTCCCTCACGGGCATTTCGTCGAACAGGCGCTCGCAGGAGCGCATCCGGCCGCAGGCGGAGTAGAGGTTGAGGAGTGAGTTCTGCACGTAGAGGTCGGAGAGGAGGCCGGTGCGGACGGCGTGGGCGTGGACCGCCCGGCCGCGCGGGAGGTCGCGGGAGAGGGACTTGAGGAGGAGCGGGAGGGTGTAGTTGTTGGGGCGGACGGAGGAGCGGAGCATGTGGGAGTAGACGAGCAGGGGGAGGAGGTCGCCTTGTGTTCCTCCATGGCCATGGAGGAGGGAGCGGAGGAGGGCGTTGCAGACGAAGACGTGGGGGCGGCGGAGGCGGGAGAAGAGGGAGAGGGCGGGGGAGAGGGAGCTGAGGGAGAGGGAGGTGGAGATGAAGGAGGAGGCGACGGTGGTGTCCCGGTGGAGGTCGTGGAAGAGGATTTGGGCGTGGATTCGGGGGAGGAGGGAAGGGGATGTGCAGGTGTTGAGGGAGTGCAGGATGCGCTGGGCGATCGAAGCGTTATTTGTTGAGGAGGAGGAGGAAGAGCGTGGTCGCAGTGGTGGTGGTGTCTCTTGTGGAGGGAGGGACATCTGTTGGTGTTCTTCTTCTTCTTCAACGTGCGATTCGATGCTCCACTGTTGCTGGAGATTATAATCGAGAGTGAGAGAAAAAAAATTCGAGTGTTTGCTTTGAAACAATGAACAAGCAATTGAATGTATAAAAATATTTACAAGTTGTTTGAGAAAAAGTGCGCATCCGGGGAATCGAACCCCGGTCAGTACCGTGGGAGGGTACTATGATACCACTACACCAGATGCGCGGATGATGTACACGAAATTTTTCTAAAATACTATTCTTTTTGTATTTTGAAAATTTGGGTTCAATTTCACACGTCTTTTCCAAATGCAATTTTGAGTTGCTTCTGGTGTTGATTTTAAATGTCTCGACTTTTTTAGACTGCAAAAGGATGTAAAATTTTGAAAATCCGACCACACTTTGCTTGTTTTCAGAAAAGAAAGGACGCTAAATTGTCATCCTAAGAATTACCAAACACACTTTAAATATGATTAGCTTTCTCTTATGAAGCATTTTCCTTTACTTATTAGGCATATTATTTATAAAATGACAATTCAAATTGCTTAAGAAAGAAATGTATTTCCCTATTACTATTAAAAATAATAATTTTATTTATATTTGTTTGCCTTTTTTTCATAAATAACAACACATCATTATAATAATATCAATACAAATAATAATAACAATAATAATAACTATAATAATAAATTAATAATATTTATATTATATTATATTACTATTATCATATTATGAATCAAAATATATCACTAATTATTATAATATTTTCAACTTGATAATATTTATAAAAAGCATTTTGAATTACTGCTGATAACTTAATTGGTGATAATTTTTTTGCTAATTAATATTGAGAGAAATACTAAACATTCTGCTTGATGAAGTTTTATGTACTCGTTTTTAACCCAAATTTCGATGAATCAATATTAATTTTCCTTAAAGTAAACAAATGTTTCAGCTAAAACTCATTTGCTTTCTTCGAAAATTCTAAAATTCCCCAAACGATCCCTCAAAGGCCACGTGTACTTTTGTGCGCAATGCTTTCCTTCATCCATTTGGTTGCTGTCAAAGAAAGCAAAAAAAGAAAAAAAAAGGAAAGGGAAAAGGAAAAGCAACAGAAAACAACACAACAATAACAAAAACAAATCATATTTTGAAAAAACAAAAGCAGAGAAAGTAATCCCAAAATTCCAACTAGGAGCATCTTTGAACTTTCGTCAATGAAAAATTAAGTTGCAAATGACCAACACGTGTATCAAACACTTTTAGCATTTTATTCATGTTAATTGTATATCCAGCTTGTATACACAAGGAACTGTTGCGTATTCTGATATTCTCAGTTTGAGGGTCGAGAAATAATATGAAAAATGAAAGCCTTCCCTGACCAATTATGTTCATGCCAACAGTTAATTCATCTTTTAGCAACTTGAGCTATGTCAGACAAATGCATTGGCGCCTAGTTCACCTCTTATCGGGAAGCTTTTCTAGCAGCTCAGGAAGGACGTCAAACAAATCAGCAACAATGCCATAATCAGCAACCTGCAAAAGAAAGTTGGATTAGGATATGACAGATGAAACATTGTGTAAATTAAACCACTTTTTCCTATATGGAATAAGTTAATCATTCTACTGATTATTTTCTTCTTGAATGAAGATGAATAGATAAAGTTGGCAAAACCCACTATCAATTGAATTATGAGAAGTAAAGCTTTATAAAGTTCAACCAGAGTCCACTCTAAGATAGTACTTAGTTCAATTAATGGATAGGCAAGAACCATGTATCAAAATTTGTCGACAAGTTATAGAAAGCCTTTTTTTTCTTATAACTTTTTTTAGGGAATAAAGATAGTCAGATTACCTGAAAGATGGGTGCATCTGCATCTTTGTTTACAGCTACTATAACCTTAGAATCTCTCATCCCTGCCAGGTGCTGGATGGCACCAGAAATCCCAAAAGCCATATAGAGTTCGGGGGCAACAATTTTTCCAGTCTGACCAACCTGCAAAACCAGAGAGAGAGAGAGAGAGATTTATGAGCACTAGGTAGCAAACGATATATGCAAACCAAAGAAGTCCAAATTTCAGATATATAAGGACTATAGCTTCTTCTAAAATCTCAAGAAAATAGTTGAGAGGATAAAGTTGGGTCATTCAAATAATTACCTGGAGATCATTAGATACATATCCAAGTTGGGTCATTCAAATAATTACCTGGAGATCATTAGATACATATCCTGCATCAACAGCAGCACGGCTGGCACCAACTAGATCAAAGAAATCAATTAGTCAATATGTAAACATATTGAATTTCAATCCATCGAAAAGCAATCAATAAAATTGGTAACATGATTTTTTGTAAATTTATGAATAAGATAGGCAATATGTACAAATTGTAAAAGACAGAAATCTTCGTGTCAAGTTCAACAGCAGAAATAATAACCATTATTGTCCTCTTGTACAAGTCTAGGATCTATAGTCAATCTTTTTGCCCTGATCAGACTCCTAAAGTTTAGTCAATCTTTTTTGCCCTGACAGGCTCCTAAAGGTAATTCCTGTGCACTAAGTACACTGTTGTCTCGATAAACAGGAATCACTTAACTACTTGTCCGATAGTTTTATTTTTCTTCCAATTTTGTCCTTAAGAAAGTTAACAAAGTCAAAGAGAAAGAACCCCTCTACAAAACTGAGAGCACTAATTCATTAAAGCAGTAACCTAGAGCTTGAGTAACTTTTTAGAACGGAAGGGTACTTCTTAATTCAACATGGTCATGCCTAGGATTCTTTTTAAAGAAAAGGATAAAAATTTTAATTAAAAAATATGCCTGAGTTGTCCATACACAACCTTGCACAAGCCCAAAGAGGGATTATCCAACCTAAAATCATCTGCACTAGCAGATCTGCCATAGCTGGCCAAAAAATCTGTGGCTTAGACATGCCTAAACACAATATTCGCAAGATTGGGTAGCATGCTTCAAATATCATGTAGTATCCATGTTTTTGAGTCTATATCATCTGGTAAAAAGAGAACATTTATCAGATCCAAACTTTGTTGATGTAATGATGAATGAAATAATGTCACATTAGAAATCAACAAGATGGAAAGTTGTGTCAATATGTAATACCATTAAGAATTCCTAAAATCTTTTTCTTTTTTGCTCATCATGCAAAAAGTTCTGAGTCCAGCTATCAATGAAGATTTTAAGTTTATACTTTCATTTCTACTGTAGTTTACTATCTTCATACCAAAAAATGGCTTGGGATCAGTCATAAGAAAGATAATCTGCCAAAGTAGGAGATAGATAAGTCTAAATACTTATTTTAAGCCATAGCAGGTCCCGCCAATCCCATAGTAAGGATAAACTTGTGAAAAACGAAATAATCATAAATTTTAAATGTATGAAGATAGAATCAAATATAATCATTATTGAGTTTATGTGGTGCAACATGAGCAAATAATTTTGAGTTTTATGTGGTGCAACATGTGTAAATAGTTTTGAGTTTTATGTGGTGCCAATATAATCATTAGTGAGTTCTATGTACCCAATCTTCAGCTAAACTTATAGGCAACACATGGGTCACATAATACAGGGTTGAAAGAAAGCTAGAGAAAAGTCTCTATTTCTTCAAGGAAAAGTTATTAAGATTATTCAACAGTATGCAATATGATTAAATATAATTGCCCTAATACTATATCAATTTATTGTTGCATCACTACCGAATAGTGCAAATAAGTAGATAAATTTTGCTTATTTGAAAAATATATGTGAACAAATTTAATCAATTGGCTACCTGCTGCACCAAGTTTTTCTGCAAGCTTCTCTAACAACTTGAAGTTCTCGGCACTTTTCAGACCACGCCCTCCTGTGATCACAATGCGTGCATTTCCAAGATCTGGTCTCTCTGTTTCCTGTGAAGTGAGATTCAGCCAACTAGATTTGGGCAGAGAACCTATTTTCAGAAAAGGGAAAAGATATGTTAGATGTTTGTCTCTGGCAAGAAAGTCATTAGAACACATCAATTTCCAAAGGTATCCCAACATATGGACATATCTCAGTAGTCATGACAAAGAAAAGTTATTTGACTACATCAATTTCCGAAGACTTCAACATATGGCCTAATCTCAGTTATCAGCAACCAAAATCAATCATACTCAAGGTCATATTATATAATCTCAGTAGGAAGTAAAAATAGGAAAAAACTAGACACCTTCATCAAAGTTTGAAAGATCAACCAGGGAAATTGGTGCTACTTCAGATTCAGCTTCAACTGAGCTAGAAGTTGCAGCGAATGATGTGGATCTAATGGTCATGATACAAGGATCCGAACCTGTGTAACGCACAGTACAAAGTGCATTACCTGCGTATATTGGCCTGCAAAATAGACAATGTATAATCTCCATTGAGCACATCTATGGAAAAATTGACCAAATTCATATGATCATCATTGAAACACCCCTAAACGTAAAACAGACTAGTGAATACTGAAACAGCATGAAGAAATAGAACTCAAGGTTTATGACTAGGAAGGAAAAGGATATATCCGAAGTGCAGTGTGAGAATACAAGAATAGAATTATAATTGGCATTCATATGAGGTAAGATGAAGGAAATCATAATACAAGTTATTTTTCAGCTACTACATGCCAAAACTCAGTGCAATGAGCAGACCTTACAAACAAGTGTGGGTCAGATATCTCAATGACATCAGTGACGGGTTGAACATCAAGAAGAGCCGCTGTGCGTGGTAACACATTCTTCCCGAACGAGCTTGAAGCAGCAATTATGTGTGAAAAGCTGCCTCTCTGCTGCACCAGACGAATAAGTTCTGACCAAGTCTCGGCTAATGGATGCACGAACTTGTCTGCATCGGCGACCAGAACCTGCCACAGTTCATCTAAACGATTACACAAGAAAACAATGCCATCAACGAACAAAGCACCTTATCGTTGATAATAATCCGTTTATCATTCTCTCTCAAAAAAAAAAAATCCGTTTATCACATGCATAAAAAATCGACTTTGTGACCAATTCCTAAGGCGAACAAGCTTAATCACGGAAGGATGGTGACTGATAAAAGTACTCTGAGAAACTTGTACCTGGGAAATTAAGGGATGGCAAGACGCAGCATGAGACGCAGCCTTGTGGAGCGCTGCACCCGATCCGCCCAAGAGAACTGAGATCGATTTCTCACCTCCCAGCGCCGCGGCGGCGGCGACCGCGCTCAAAGACGATTGCTTCACCAACCCACCTTCGTGCTCAGCTACCACCAATGTGCTTATCTAAGAAAATGACATGTTCCAAGAACACACGCAACATTATCTAACACCACCATTGGATCATCAATCTTTACCTAATTCATTCAACTAAAAGAATTCTGAAAGAACAAAACAAGCTTCGATGCAAAATTGGGAACAAACGAATTCTTTCCGCAATCAAACCAAAGTTAAAAAGATGCAGATCGAAAGGGAGACTCACGAATCGAGCCAAGAACGAACTCCCAACTGCGCGATGCGCCGGCGACGAGGAAATGGAGCGACTTCGCAGAGCTCTCATCGCCAGAAGGGCCGCCATCGTCGTCCGCGTTGCTGCTAATTTTGTGATTCCGAACACTATCGATTTATACATGTACGTATGCAATTTTAATACGGAAAGGTTCGGATCAGGACAAGCCGCCAAGGTTCGCATATAAATTTATATGCGGAGAGTGTCCGTAGATGCGTACCACTTGTCATACGAGCGAGTCGTGGCCGATGGATCCGATTGGCAGACACCGTACTCGCATGCGGTCGCCCCGCATGGAGTAACTAAACTTCCACTTCCGTCCCTTTTTGCTCTTTTGCTTCTCCAACGAGATCAAGTCGACCAGGAAGACGAAGAGGAGGAGGAGAGGAGATGAGGGTGGTGGGATTGACGGGTGGAATCGCTTCCGGGAAGAGCACCGTCTCCAACCTCTTCAAAGCCGGCGGCCTCCCCGTCGTCGACGCCGACATCGTCGCCCGCGTAAGCCAAATCCATCTCTCCTCAATTCTGATTTATGATTCCTAAGAAGAGGGGAAAAATCTGAAATATTTGATCTTGTGCATTGTGATTGATCTCAAAGGAACTATTTTTATGGGAAATTTTAGCATAATCTGTTTGCATTGGATGAAATTTTGCGTTCTTTGTTACTTTTGTTCGGGGAGGGAGGGAAAATTACAATTAGAGTACCTGAATTAGGATTTCTGTTCTTGGAAGTATCATTTTGTTGTTATTTCTAGTTGAATTATAGTGGCAAGAATGGCATGGTAATGATTCATGATGGTACTGTATTTACACATTTTATTGTAAATTTGCTAAATCACTTGCCAATTACGAAATTAGTATTTTTTTTTCTTTTCCATGGGCATTATCATTATCTTATCATATACTTTAACTAACAATGTGATAAGGGTGTCAATTTATTATTGTGAAGAAACAAAACTATTTATGAATCTCCAAAGTTCTAATTAACCTTTAGAAGGGACTTATTTCGAGATAATAATCTGACACATAACATCATTTTTTGGTCTATCTTTGTGTCTTTCAAAGCTATGAACTTGAAGGCTTTCAATTGTTCCAGAGGTGCATCAATGTGCCTACTTAATAACACATACAAATCACCTTTATTTTGGTTATTTCCCTTAACATATTTGAGATGTATGTGCTCTTAATCTAGCTTTTCTAGTGATCCTTTAAATTATCTTAAAATTATCATCTTAACTACATTGTTTTTTTTAACCCTGTTATTTTTACTACCATCCAAAACTTGAATTCATAAGTTATAGTGGATATAAATTTTGTCGTATAGACTATTCCCTTCAATCTCTCAACAGTTTTAATTAATTGTATGTAATACTTATATAATTTCTCTATTTCCTCTAATAATTGACACACAGGGCTTCAGTTTTGCTTCTAGGTAATTCTTTATTATCCATTATATTGTTCCTTCATTTCTCTTCTTACTTCTAAAGCTATGCATTATGAGCACTATGTCCAACCTCTGCCTTGTCATCCTGGTACATCCAATCCATCTCTCACCATTTCTTATTTACAATCTCCAAGGGAAAAGTCTGTTAGCATCTTTACAGGGTTAAATGATAGAAATTTTTCTTTTGCATTGTGATTGATCTTAGAGGACCAGTCATTTAAAAGTTAAGTATGATCCGTTTGTATTAGATTGAATTATCCTTCTTTATTTGATTTTGAGAGCTTTAGGGCATTTGGGCTTCTATTTATGTGTTTTCTCCATCATTTGACATTAGGAACCTCTCATCATTTTTTGGTAGTTAATTATAGTGGGAAGAATGCTATGATAAAAATAGCTTCACCATTTACTGAGAGTTCAATAATAAGTTTACTAAATTACCTCTTAAATACAAGTTTTTTTGGTTTCCATGGTATTATCATTATCATATTGCGCAATTGATTAGCAAAATGATATGGGTGCTCAATTGATTGTTGTGAAGAAACAACAACAAAAATTTCTACTGGTTCTTAACCTTAACCTTCCAAAACTACAAAGTTTAAGGGTTTTCATACAACTGGAGAGCCTAAAGAATGGTGTCTTTTATTTGCGGTGAGAAAAGGCAAATACTAACCCTCCCTCCCCCAGAGAAAGCTAATAGTATCACATATTGTGCTTTTCTCAGAAGCAATGATAATGTATTTATTAAAAAAACATCAAATGTGTTTTTTTTCAAATAACAACCACAGATGCAGCTTTAATAACGTGTTGAAATCTCCTTAATTGATCAGTAATTGTTGTTAGCCCTAACATGTTCCAAATGTATTGTTCCTTAATCTGGATCTTCCAGTAGCATCAATCCTAGATTCCTATCTCAACTGCATTGAAGTGCCTATCTTTTACCATCCAACATTTTGATTCATATATTACAGCGGACATAACCACCATCGCATACAGTATACCTTTGAATTAAAGAGGTATTCCATTATCTCCAACAACCTAGGAAGTTTATATTAATATCTATAATATCCCCATTCCCTTTAAAAATTGATTCAAGGTGATCAAATTTTGCTTCAAATTAGTGCTATATCATCAATCATAATTTTTCATCTCCTCGTACTACTAAAATTCTACATCATTCAGTTTTAGCTCTACTAAATAAGCACATAGACTTCAATTTTTCTTGCCATAATTTGAACTTCGAGTTGACACATTTTACACTTATTTATTTGGACAATATAATCAATGAAAGGCATGGACCAGATGTTCTCATACTATATTTCTCTTAGAAGAGCTTCTGCTTATTAAGCCATAAAGTATGGTGACAAGGAAATATTTAGTCTCTGCTTAGTATGTTATATCTACCTGCTTTTTCTGCTAAGTTGTTGATGGCTTTATCTTTATTGTTCTTTCGTTAATGACTGCACTTCTTGGATGCAGGATGTAGTGAGAAAAGGAACTGGCGGTTGGAAAAAAGTCGTGAAGGCATTTGGGAATGATATTTTACTTGAGAATGGTGAAATTGATAGAGCACGGCTAGGTCAAATTGTATTTACAGATGCAACAAAACGGCAATTGCTAAATCGGTATGACTTTCACTCAACACACACGTGCTACAATTACGTATCTGCCTTTCTAATACATATTGTTAATTGGTGTCATTGATAAAAAAAATGCTTGGAATTGCCTTCAATGCTAATTATTACAACTTAGTATCCTTTCTATAACCATTTAGAGGACCCCCCACCCACTATCTTTCAAAGGAAAATCAATTTGCAGGTTGTAAAAAGTAAGGGCTATAATGAAGTTCAGACTATACTTGTTGACATTTCAACACCAATGAGCTGCTAAAGAATACTTTCTTCCGACCTTTTTGTTATGAAAATAAAAGTTCTGCATTTGATGGAACACTTATTTGCCTAATTGCAGGATATTGGCCCCCTACATTTCTTTTGGCATTTTCAAGGAAATCGCAAAGCTCTGGCTAAAAGGGTCCACGGTTATTATTCTGGATATTCCGTTACTGTTCGAGGCTAAACTGGATCGTTGGACTTCGCCTATCATTGTCGTATGGGTTGACCCTGAAACACAAATTCGACGACTCGTCGCAAGGGATGCCATATCCGAGGAGCAAGCCAAAAATAGGATTGATGCCCAGATGGAATTAGACCTAAAGAAGTCGAAGGCAGATATAGTCATTGACAATTCAGGTACAATTGAAGAAACCAAATCCCAGTTTCAAAAGGTCCTGAGCCATGTTAATCGACCTTTGTCATGGAAAGAGTACGCCACATGCAGAGAAGGGGCGTTTTGGGTTCTTGCGACAGCTGTAGTAGGAGTTTTGGCGGTTAAAAAGAGTTTATTATGACTGGTACAACTCTTTGAGACAAGAAGAATGATATCTGGAAGTTTAGAACATACTTCACCAATGCATGCTATTTTTGGATGGTAATAATGATTAAGCTTCATAACTTTAGTCTATGGAACAGAAGCTTATTCTATTATGTGGTTTTCCATTTTCATGTATGGTAAGCATGGTGAAGCATCATCATGCAAGTTGATGTGTTGTTCTCTGAAAATGTAAATGACAATCACATTTGAACTTAGAATTGCACAAGAAAATAGAAATCTCACTGACTCTAGAAGATATTTGGATCTTCGGAAGTCTTCTAAGGACTAGATAAAAATTAAATAAACAAATAAATTTGTTAAATTTTGCCAGGATTATTACACAAAAATGGAAAAATAGACCTCGAATGAACACTTTTTTATACTATTGAACCGACCTAGGTGATATAATTGCCGTGACCAGTGACAACTTTAAGCATGTTTACTTGTACTCAGCCGATGAACCACAAAGTTTAACTTATATTTGAAAGGAACTCCCTGAAAAATGCAAAGTCAGCTCGTACTGGATTTAGTGCAATCAAATCCTTGGCACACTGATATCCAAATGATGAGAACCAAAATCAAGAGAATTCCCAAAACCACCAACTTAATTTTCATATTCTGGAGCCACATCTTTTTGCGAAGCTTTGTTCCTTGTTTCTTGAAGCCTTGAGCCTGAAATACAAATGTTGATATCGTGAGTAATGCACGCATAGATTCAAAGAAAGTTTGCTTCTGGACTTGGAGACAACCTCATTGTGCAGATTTGTGGTCTTTTCTTGAAGATCTTTCAGGTTTTCCCCACGGTCAATAGTCTGGAAAATATGGGAAATGCATAGGTTAAAACAACTCCAATCCACCAACAAAGCTGCAAAGAAGAGAAGGTAGTCCTATTCCTCCACTTCCATTTCATATCTACCAAAGGTGAGTACATTGTTTATCTTCTTATAACATTATATATGTAGAATAACGAAGTTTGAGAGAGAGAGAGAGATGAAACCTTACAAAAAGCATGAGACATACAAATATGTATCAACATGTCAGTTAACTAGAAGAACCCTGAGGTCTGCAACTATTTAAAGTAGAAATACATCACTGTGATTTCAGAAGAAAGATATTTTTCATGGGATACATGTCCCCAAGCAGTAATCAAATGTTAAAACAAACACACACCACAGGTCATGGAACAAAATGCGATTTAGAAATTACTATCATATGTTCGCTTTCATTTTAAAGTAGTTGAGTATTGAACAAACACAAGTTTCCAGCACAATCACATGCAAAAGCTCTGAACAGAAGTAACTTAGAAATATGAAGCTCATTGAATAATCTACTTAAAAAACTAAAGAATTAAAATAGCAAGTTAAAAATAAAGTTCATACGAGAATGGCCTTTTAGTGAATTACTTAGGTAAGTTGCATAATTGTTCTCTATATAGCTTCTTTCACAATAATGTTTTAAAATGTATGGCAAATGCAAAAAAGAAAAGGTATGGCAGTTTCATTTTCACCTTTACTTAATGGCATCAAAAATGTGCAAAAAACTCAGTGTTATCCCTTTTTCTCAAATACAACAACAACAACAAAGCCTTATCCCACTAGGTGGGGTCGGCTACATGGATCATACGACGCCATTGCGCTCTATCAGTAACCAAATTTTTTGGTATATTATTCGTTAATAGATCTCGTTCTATTAGCTCGTCAAGTGTTCGCTTTGGTCTCCCTCTCCCTCTTTTAATCGGACTCCAGATTGTTTGCTCTACCCTCCTTACTGGCGCATCTAATGGCCTTCTCTGGACATGACCAAACCACCTCAAACGATTTTCTACCAACTTCTCGCTAATAGGTGCCACTCCGACTCGTTATCCCTTTTTCTCAAATACAAAAAAAAAAGTTGATATATTACTTCCTAAAATCCTTGTCATTCTAAAATAACTCCGGAGAGCAAAAGAATAAAAAAAATGGACACAGAAAAATTGACACCATAGAATTACTATATCTTAAGACAGATCAATTAGCTAAAAAATATTCAGAAGGAGATAACCAAAATGTTCATGAAAAAGTGCTCCAAAAATGTCACATAAAACAACAGAAGAGTCATCAGAAAGAAACAAGTACCTTCTCTATGTTTTCCAACATAATGCTTTTGACCTCGGATACTTGGGCCTTCACCTTTAAAACCTTCTCTATTTCCTCTGCATGATCAGTTACATATTGCATGTGCTCCTTTATTATTGGGCTGAAACATAGAATTCAAGCTTATAATAAAAAGTAGTTATCCAACCCATGCATTACATATGACAAAATGGTAGGATGATGCTCTTTTAGCAAAAAAATCAAAAACTAATATCATTGTTGAATTCATGCATAAAGAAAGCAAAGTGCGACTTAGATAGGACATTGAACACAAAATTTTGTTAGCATTTAAGACAAATTTTGAGGATAGGTCATCACAGACTGAGGTAAGTGATGCTTCATCTCTGCACTGACAGGATTCCATTACAAGAAAACTATGAGCTACCATGTCACCCAGATGGCATTAGCACCCAAAAGCAACAATGGAAATACTTGGAGAGACTAGAAGTTTTTAAATAGGATGGTCTCATGAATTTTGAACCATACACTCTATCTGACCTGGCATTTTTTGGGTTTCTTTATTATTTTTATTTTCTAACGTTTGATTAAAAAATAAATGTGATAAAAAAAATCAAATTTGAAAATATTACCTAATATGAAAATTTGCTAGAAAAATACAAATCATTAACTACTTATCAATTACAAAATATTTCTATTATTGAATTCACTTATTTCTCTCCCAGAATCAAAACGTACCAAATAAAACACATATCCATAAAAAACCGGAATAACAAATTATTCAAATTAATTGCAAACTAATATGGAAAGATGCTAAAGAAGTAATCAAAATCATATCTTAATTTCATATTTTTATAATGTAACTCCACTATTTTTCTTCAAATTTAAAAGAAAATTAGTAGAACCCATTCAATTCAGCCACACATTTTTTTTAAAACATTACGTTTTGGGTCATTAGGTCAAGTCAGTTTCACTCAGGTTTGAAAACCCAAACTTCTACATGACCTGTAGGTGGTTGGGTTCTGACCAGTTACCCGAACCGACTTTCGAGTGGTCGGGTTCGCCAGGTCAAGAGGTAAGTAAAATAGGAAGAATAGTGGTGTTATTATAGTGGTGGTATAAGGAAGCAAAATCAGGCAACTTAGGTCAAAAAGAGGACGTTAAAGATTCTTGAAAAAAGAATAAAATCTACAAACTTTATTGGAAAGAAATGTCTGGAAAAATTATCTTGATATATAATGGTGGGAAAATGTATTTTCGTACCTTTTATTTGGAAAGAAATGGAAAAGAGAAAGATATCATATTTAGTATCAGCATAAACAACTTCACAGTTGAAAGTATATCATTAAGTCTTGCTGTCATAAAGAGTTTAACAGAAGTCACAGTCTCACAGGTAGAGATTTCACCATGTTTGGAGCTTATCTTTACCATCATAATGGGAAATAGATTATACCAGGGTGTAAGGGATTGTCAAAAGCATACCCAAACTCTTTGTTCAGACTTTTGGGGGTCGCTGTATCTGCCTTGCCACCTCCATATCTCTTTGTAAAGTCTGCTTTCAAGCGTTCCAAGAATGATATTGACACATGTTTAGGAACAGAATCCTTGGCAACAACACAATATGCTGCAAAATTCAGAGAAGAAAAGATACCAGAGTATCAAGATATCATATCGACTAGCAAATTCTTCTGAACTTACAATCAATAACATTCCAAAAATGGAATTGAGAAACTGCCAAATTAAATGTATTCAACACTCCTGAATAGCAATGACACCAAATGCAACAAACAGGGTGTTGCTTTTCACATTCATGCTTCCCGATCACTACTTTTTAACTGAAGCCGATGATTAGCTGATCAATTTGAATTAACACTGGACGCCCGAGGATGAGTTTTAAAACATTACAGCTATATCCATGCTGCCAAGAAGATTCAGTTTCCAACTAAAGATAACAAACATAAGAAAAATGGAAAATAACGTGATGCTGAATGCTCTGTTAATTGTGTAACGAGGTCATGAAAAATTACAGCAATCTGTATGCAAAAGTTTTCAGATTGTCCTAGAATATATACTGTCGATAGAAGTTTCATGGCTAAAGAACCGACAATTATGTTTTCATCTACATTACGGTCTGCGGCAGAAGCTTATCAGAGATGTAAACAGGCTCTAAAATTTCATATCATCGTCAACTATTGAGGCAATCAAGTTTCTTCCTCCTTATAACAAATTAAGCATGAAAAATCTCTCAATACGCCTCAAAAACTTCAATTGCTGCCTAAATAACCTGCCATTTCCCCTCTTTTCCGGTAGTGAATTAATGCCACTAACATCATTAACAAATTTATTCGCTAATGAAGCACTTCCAAGTATGACCACATGGGATTCAACTACATCTACGCATTAACACATTCTACACGACAAATCCAAGCACGAAACAGCAACCAAGAGCAGTTCTACAGACCGTAGCCGCCGTGGACGAGGAAGTTGAAGGTGTGGCCGTCGCATGCGTAGGCGAACCACTTGTTGGACGACTGCAGCTTCTGGAGGCACTGCGCCGCGATCTGCGGGAAGTTCCCGGTGAACTCCGTGTACTCCGACACCACCACCGTCCCCCGCGCCACGAACCCGTATATAAGCCATCCCTCCTTCCCGCCGCCTCCATCCGCCATTGCTCCTCCTCCCCCCTCCTCCCGGATCGAGAGGACTGGAGGTAAGATTTAGGGTTCCAACTCGATCTCTCCAACCGATTGGATCACGCCGATTCCAAACTTCTAATTATGCTCTTGTTTTCTCGAGATTTTTGGCTTTTTTTCCGATCGAGTGGAGTGTGAAGTGTTTTTATTTTTGAAGTTTCGGACCGCAGTCCACACCGTGAGACTATTTAGTCTCTGATGGATGATTCGCTGCGGGGACAAAACAACACGCATCGCTCTGGACGAGTGATGAGTGAAAGCAGAAGGGTCCCACATTATGACGTTGTTCCTTGTTGTGGAACAAGGACAGGCGAGGCACGTTGTTGGAGTGGGCGCGTGTTCCAGAAACTTCGTCTTGCCATTAGACATCATTATGTATTTTTTTTATTTTTTTTACTCGAAAGTTAACTATTGTAAGGGTGATTAAAAATTAAGAAATTGAGTTGGTATCGTTAACAAATATTATATGATTGTGAAAAGAAAAAAAAATACAAGACAATTTGATACTTATTTTTCAAACTCCAGTATTCTGAATATTATATTTAATATATATATATATCAATATTTTTTAATGAATTGAGAAAACATGGACTAAAATACATTAAAAATTATAAAATAAAACATAATAAAATTATATATTAATTATTTCAAGAAATTAAATATTTTATTCATGTGTACGTGTATATGTGGTAAATGACAAATGAGGGGACAAGGTCCATGGACCAAACATTAATGAATAGATTAACGTACGAGATCGAAGAATTGATTCGAATCATGAACCTTGCAGCAGCTCATTCAATAAAAGATATGATTTTTTTTTGGGTCGAGAATAGAAGTTTGAATTTTGATCAGTCAATGAATTTGAATCGTACAAGAATTTTGTTTATGTCCTTTTGAGTTCTTGAACTATGTATATGTGTATATGTTTTCCGATGCTTTTATTATTGCTACTGAACAAATCATATGGATCAAGTGGCATGGTCTTCTGGATGGGTAAAAATCAATAGTAAGCCGAAAGCTTCAAGGCCGGGTGGATGAGGGGCAAGACAAAGTACAACAAAATTGTTATATATAATAAAAATATTTAAAAAAAATGTAACATGTCTTAAAAATGAGCATTACTCTTCAAATAAGAAGGGGTAAAAAGGACATCTTCAAACATACTCATAATAATTATTTTTCACTACTTTCTTTTCAAAGTAGAAAAAAAAATTAAGCATAATTCTAAGTTAAGCACACTTTCTTGCATGATATAAGATAAGATGTCAAGATATCACATTTTCTTGCATGAATAATAATTGCAAGCGATGACGGAATCATGTAATATAAAAAAGAAAGTTTGAGGGCTCCGCTTCTGAACCTCCAAAGTTATTATTTACGTTTGGCACCTCTAAATTTTTAGGTCGAACTCCGTACTGAATAATAAATTTGAAATTTTAAAAATAAAATCTAATATATATATATATATATATATATATAAAATTTAGTGAAGGTGTATTTTATTTAAATAGAATATATTGTGTCTATTATCTTATAATTATTAACTTTAAATTTTATTATTTAAAAAATAATTAAAAATATAAATTTTAAATAGATGATTTATTTTTAATTGCACATTTGAACTTTAATGATTCATAAGATAAGAGATACAGAAATACACTTCTATATGTAAATTATTATTGATGACTATGTGTATATATTCAATTATAATATATTGTAACAATATATTATAATTGAATATATACACATAGTCATCAATAATAATTTACATATAGAAGTGTTTCTGATATTTCTGTTGCCTACATAAATATATGTGTGTGGATGTTTGCAAATTCATTGAGAGAGAAAAGAATATAATTGAATATAATAATAAAGCATTTTTAAAATATTGAACCATAATCCGTATGATCTATTAAACATAATAGTCCTTTTTTCTCTGTTTTGGTGGCTGGGAACCAGGACAATTTCCACCAGATTTACGAACACTTTTGATTTATATGGGGCCTTCCTTACTCCGGCTTTGTACCCTTTGATTTAACCTTTAGTTATTGCAATCCTTTGGCCCCTCCTTTTATTCAATATTATTATATTAAAAGGAATGAAAATTTAGAACATACTAAACCATAATTTCTGGACAGAAAACTAATTAATATCGTTATTGTTCACTTTTAATAATATTTTAGAATTATTTTGAACAAAAAATATATATTACTCTAACAGCATATTTTGAACCAAAAAAAACTGACCATGATACATTATAATATCAACAAACTAATAATTATTCTAAATAGTTGTAATTCAAGTAAATAAAGAAAAAATAAATTTCTCTTACTATTATCATTAAAAATTTAAGAAAATAATAATTATTTGAAAATACCCCTAAGCCAAATAAATTAAGAAAACTTAAATTTCTAATTTCTTATTAATTTTGGGTTTTTTTTCAAACCTCAACAAATAAAAGGTATATTTATAGGCTTAGAAGCCTAATATCTAATTTATTTTTTTTCTGAAAAGAGTAAGATAATAGTAAATATTTATAAAATAGTTATGAATCAAGTAAATTCAGAAATTTTTAATTTAGGATTTATTATTATTTTCAGAACTATGTTTTCCTTGGGAAATTATAAAAAAAGTAAGAAAATTTTAATTATTTAAAAAAATCCCTAACTCAGTAAAAATAAGAAAATTTAAAGTTCTACATTATTTATTATTGAAATGCATGTTTCTGAAAAATAAAAAAGAATTATCAATAGAAGTGTGACATATATAATTATTATTAGATCCAAAATAAATAAAGTTTGTACATGTAGAAAATAATCATAGAAATAAATCATATATATATATATATATAATGTTATATTCATTAAAAAGTAATAATATAAAAAGAGAGAGACATTATTTTTAATCTAAAATAATAAGATTTTATATATATATGATTTGCTATATCGTGGCTCTTTAGAATTATAAATTTATAAAATAATAATAATAATTTAGTCATCCATTATAATTTATAATATAATTTTAAATTTAACGAGGATATGAAATATACCAACTAGATATACTAACTTTGTTCACATCTGAAATGGACCACATGAAAGACATGTGATGAAGCTTAAGAGAGGTAAAACATTCGATATTAAGAAATTGCACATTGCGTCAAAAGCTAAGAAATTGTGCACTGCCTCGTGATATAAAATACTCATGGCCCAAGTCAAAAGCTTGAAATCTCTGCTTAAATCTTAATATTTGAATAATTATTAAATATTAGAAAGATAATAAATTTAATGGAGGTGTTTATCTATTACTTATCTTATCAACAGTAAAATATTAGATATATGATGATCTAACAACTTATAATAAATTATTTAAGAAAAAGAAAATTTTTTACCTAGTATAAATTTAACATCTTACGATAGACAAAATAAGTAATACAATGATATCTACTTAGGTAGATAGTACCCTCATTTTTTTTCAAAGATAATTGACATAATTTTTTTAGCACTTCTATAGCCTCCTAAAAATTCTCCTAATCTCTCATAATGGTATGGTTAAAAAGTAATTATTATCGAACAAATGTTTAAAAAAATAATTGATATATTTTTTAATATTTTTTTTTAACATTTATGATCATAAAAATTAAAATATAATATTTGTAGAATATATATATATATATGATAAGAAAGATATGATATGATTTTTCAAAAAATAGTAAAATAAAATATGTTGAAATAATAATTTAAAAATAAATAGTTGTATTATATTATATTATATTAAAATAAATATAGTTTGAGAAAAATAAAGTCATTTTCATCCAACTAAACCACTTAAGAGAGAGAAACAAATATACATAACGAGATGAATTATGAAATAATAACAAGGTTGGCGTGTCTAAAGTGTAATGCTTGTACTCTTGAAAAGAAGGAACATACAACATACTTTTATATTGTGCATATCGTGAGATTTTGCTTCATCAAATCCAAACGATTATTCTTTTTTTTATGTAGTCAAAATAGTCTTTTTTTACGTAAATGAACGACTCAGTACATGGATTTTAAATTCAAAGTCAATTGATACGACTTGGTAACTAACAAAAATATTTAGTAATTTATCAGTTAGTGCAGTAAAAGCGATTCGAACCCAATTTTATAAGAATGGCATATGCTTAATTAGCATAAACTTCACCATCAAAATTTTGAAAAGTTCAACGTTCCACTAATTAATCGGGATTTTGTGATCATACCACCCTTCTTTTTAAAAATTCATTGAAATAAGCATATTCTAAAGTTGTATTTGTTTCATGAAAATAAAATGCATATAAATAGTCGTAAGGATTTTTTTTGTTCATAAACCAAAAAAAAAAAAAGTTAATAACTACAATAAGAGCTTGGAGTATATATACAACATTTTTTTTTGACAAAACTTACACATAATTTTGATTCAAAAAATCACTCATTATAACTTTAAATTGAAATTATTAGTAATTTCAGATTAAAAATTGTAATGTATATTTGTAATGTCAGATTAAAAAATCTATGTAACAATTCGCGATTCTAAAAAGATATGAGATTTTTCAAATGAAATGTTTTCTTTCCCTTCTCCAAGATCCATATTGTACATCAATTGCATGGTACTAACTTTCTTAACTGATTACTTATCTTTTTTGTGTGTACATGTTCCACAAGGACTAATAGTTGCGTGATTGGTGCATGTGATTGAGGAACACAGTTAGACACCTCATTCGCCAACTACCGATTCATCAAAAATATTACGAGGAAGATCGGTGGAGTGGACTTATTGATCCATGGAACTAATCCGATAATTATACATCAATCACATGTTACTTGTTGGTAATTAATGGATATGCAATTTAGTAATCTTATGAATATTAGAATTAATATCGAAGAAAAGAGTAGTAACATAACCGAAAAAAATTTGGTGGGAACATGACAAAAATCAAGCAATAACTTGTTAATATATTCTTCAAATCTCTTCTTCAAAATATATACCCAAGATCCTATTTGAGTTCGATGGAAGTTCTCTCTTTTAAGTCGGGTGAGACTCAATTCTAATGAATCTTTCATCGATCGAAGAAGAGTGTGGGAGCAAGATATATTCTTAATCTGTATTCATATAAGGCGTTTCATCTTTGCAAAATCACTTCAAAGAGATGAGCACAGTACTTGAGACCAAGCTTATGGATTAACGTGTGAGGTTCGGAGATGCAAACAACTCGAATATCGTGCTCTCTTGTGTGAAACAGACTCTACAACTTTGATGCAAATCATTTGCAGAAAAGTTTGATATCTGGATCGATATGACTTTTTTTATTATTTCACATATAATCATATTTACCGCGAAGTCAATAGGGCAACACTATTTGTCGACTCATTTTATTAATAGATAACTCATTTTTAAAAAGAAAACAAAATACATATGATTCTGATTTCTAAAATTTTGGGAAACTATCACATTAAACAAATTGACCAGCAAGCTTATAAACAACTTTGTGTAGTAAACTTAATATTAAATATTATTAAGCTATTTCTTATGTGTGTATTACAAGTATTCTAAATTCAAAGGTAATGCAAACACGACGGGCAAATTACGTTGACTAGCTACCTAAGTACCTTTTCAAACTAAGTTATTATTTACATGAATCCTATGCATTATTTATATATACATTTTATTTTCTTTGTTACATGTAAATTATCTAAGTACATATGTGATCATCTAGTTTTTTATCCTTTAAAAAACTTAATAACCAAAACCTCATTTTGGGGCCTAGCTAATTTTTCACTCATTTTGTCCTTTAATGTATTTCATTCCCTCGAATTAATAGAGATGAAATTGTCATTAAGGGTTGAAACTAATTATCTCCATTTTAGGATAAATATCCCAGTCAAAGAAATGCTTTTATATTTACATCCATCTTATCGATCTTATAATTAATTTGTTAAAGTACAAAGTCAAGCTCGCCGTTAGGAGGATGCAACTTATAAAATTTAGAACTATTACCTAACTTAAATATTTTATATCATTGTTTGGTTGCACAAGTTGATCATACATTTGGCACTAATTATTATCATATTTAAACCAACATTGACCTATAGATCTCTTAATTAATTCTTGCGATAGAACATAAAAGAATTATCTCTTTTGATCACATAATTAAGTGAGCTAACCCAATCGATAAAAAAACACGATAAGCTAGAAAAGATCGAAAAAGAAAGTTATAAAAAGAAGACCCTCAATTTTATGTTTTTTCTTGATTTTTGTTTTGGAATTTTCCAACCGTTAAATATATATATATGTTTGCTAACAAACTTTATAAGCGTCAATAAATATATTAATCCGTTTACCTTTTTATTAGAATATTCCAATTAGCGTTGACGTGATATGTGGACATTTATAAGCAAAATATCGAAGTTGTTGAAATGTTCGGATTGTTTTAATTCATTGTCCATATTTTATTTTCGTTATATATATTGTTAGAGTTGGCGGATCTATTTTTTTAAATAAGTTTCATTTGTACAAAATAAGTTCCTGATAATAATACAATTGGGAAAAAAATACATTCAGAACTTTTTTTCTATTAGGGGTTAATTAAAGAATATATAGCAAATGTAAAAAAATATTTTGATTCTATAAAATGTGCATAGTTTATTTAATCCGACTATACAAATTTCCATTTCAATCATCATTTCACTTAAAATTAATGAAAACTAAGAATATTGACTCTCTTTTTGGAGAAAAATGAGTAAATAGGAAAGGTAACCCAAGATCAGGATATTTTACTTTGAACTACTTGTATGCATACAATAATAAGAGCATGTTAAATAATGATAATAAAAAAAATATTTCATTTATGTAAGTAGCACCCATATGGCCATATGTAGTCAATAATTTTGTTATCATCGAATATTATTCACCTACCATACATCATTATTAATTCTTGTTATTTTATACATAGTCATCTAATTAATTCAATGATATGAGAGTTAGGACTAGTGACTTATCATGATAATAATCATTATCAAATTAATCCAATACAAAAAAGGTGATGGATGAACTATTAATTGCTTCTTATGTAAGAACCAACCAAACACACTTGGTCGTATATTTTAATCCAACATGCACCATCTAATTATATTAGGATTACAACCAGCATGGAAAGTTCTGTGCATCATACAATAAAATTAAATTGCCAAAGCAGCTTTTAAATCACAGAGATCAGTGCATACTAATTAATTTCTGAACAATTCATTACTTGTTAACAATTCCCTACTTAACTAGACAAGTTACAATTTTATACATGCTAAACAATGCCAACTCCACTTGTTATTCAACAGCTCATCAGTAATTTCTTTATCATATGTGGGATTGTGGACATCAACCTCTCTATTAATTACAAAGAGACAAAGCACTACTGCACCAAAACAAGTTTAGATATAGTTATTGACCAATATGACTATAAGATAAAGAATTATAAATAGTCTCATGTGCATTACACACGCCTAACTACTTAGCACTATTTTTTTTCTTTTACAAAGAAGGTAGATAAGATGAAAGACAAATGTTTCTTGTAGAGTACTCAAATCTTAATTGTTGGGTCCTTATCAAGCAATTGGACACCCTAGCATTTGTCTGAATTTGAGGTATGTGCCATTAGGCCATGCCACATATATATGTTATGACAAATAACTAGTGGTGGCTATATAGGTACCTTCCCTCAAGACATGTACAGGTTGGTGGGACTCATGCCCCATATCCTCTTCCAAATGATTACAAAAGAAGGTGTCCCCCTCTTGTGTTTATTGATCAATTTGGCCATTCAAACATTGGTCATGATTTGATATGAAAACTATCCCATGAGCATCTTTTACCTAAAAATATCTTTGATGAGAGTATTTCACAATTCTGGGGGTGTACAATGTATATATATGAGACAGGATTAAAGCAATTGTGCGTAGCTATGAATGAAAAAGATATTCCCATTTTGAAGTGGAGAATTCAAAGATAAAACTTCCATCATGTAAGCATGTAGCAATGTCAGGTTAATTATGATACTCCTTAAACCTTGACACAGAAAAAAAAAATCCTAATTTCAGTAATTTTCTTTTATTACTATATTTTTTATATCTAATCATAACTTACGAATGCATCATTTTCGATTCTCGAATTTATCATGATTTGACAATTAAATTATTCTGTTGAAAATTATCAAGTTTTTGCTAGTTGTTTTTTAATTTATTAAATGAATCTGCATTATGATATATAATATGCTATTTATTTTCTATTCAGTTTTTAAGTCCTAATAATATAATTATTTAAAAAAAATGAGAGGGTGACTAATTAGTAACGGGTAGGGGCATAAGAATCATATAATAGCTTAGAAAAAAAGATACAAAACAAATTGATTGAATGATTTAAATGTCATAATCTAAGTATAGAAATGATAAATTGATAGTTTAGTATTGGATAGAAAAATAATTATAGCACATAGATCTTAAAAGGATATCAAATTTAGAATTATATTTGACAATATGAGTCTAGTTGTGCAATTGTATATGATTTTACTTGGATATTTACCATAAGATTTTGTAGGGTAATAGAAAATTGTGTTAGCATGCTCCAAGCTGCTCTCACCAGCCTCCAAAATTCCACATTGACTGGAACGAGATGAGAGATTTCTCGCTGGATGTCTGACATGCAAAGTCCTCTTCCAACCAATGGTGAAAGAGTTCAAAGCACGGTAGTTAGTACATGTATAAATAATTAAATATTACACAAGTGTTCCTTAGGTCCCTAATTGTGCAGACACAGCTGCCATGCAATGCAATAATAATTAAGCAGCTAAAAATTATTTGTAAAACAAGAGATGGAGTCAGAATCCTGGTTTTCTCCCTCCATCCACTGTTTCACGTATAAACATATGGAAATCGTTGGACCTTCTCTCAGTTCCTATCCTAACAATGTGGCCCTACGCGGCCAACAAGAGCACCCATGTGAACCTTCCTCCTCACTTGAATATCCAAAAAAAATATATAATAATAATTTTTTTTTCAGTTGTTATCATAATTTTCAAAACTTTATTTTAACCAATATCGTCATGTATTATAGTTTTTTTTCTTAAATTTAAATTTGAGATATTTTTTTAAAAAAAATGTTTATCTTTCTATCCCAACTTTTGTTACCAACGCATAATTTCATTTATGCAACCAACATGTTATATATATTGAAAACAAAAACTTGTTTTGAATGGAATGTAAATCATCTTGACAAATAAATTTATGCATATTTTTTTTTGTTAAAAATTTTCTTCTTAATAAAAGGTTGAAGGACAAAAATCGAAAAATAGAATCTATTAAGTTCGGACTGAATCTAAAATATGGATAGGAGCAGTTTAGCTTTCCATAAGGCAAATCAACCTACCAGGGAATGGACCTCCAAATCCAAATGCTAAACAGGCGGTAAAGGAAGAGCAGTTCAACCAAAGGGCGGCCCCTGGATTTTGCCGGCTAAGCCCAAAGTTTTGACTTGGTTGCATCTGCGTCCAAGGCTCCCTGCCGCTACCACCACCGTTCTCCAGCTGACTAGCTTTCTCTCTCTATATATATCTCTCTCTCCAAGTTCGAATCCTTAGCATCTGAAACATCTTCTTGCAACCGAACCAGCAAGTGAACACAGGCACAGCTCTCTCTCTCTTTTCTGAATCTGGTGCTTCTGGTGAGTGTTCTCTTACTTCTGCATGGCATTTGTGCATGCTGCGTGCACAGACATATGCGTATCCGTGACCTGAGTCCTGGTGTTTGCAGAGGGTCTTCATTGGCAGCTGAAACAAAGAGAAGGGAGGAGATCAAGATGGTCTTGGGACAGGAAAGTGGCAATGGCGGCCACCACCACCACCACCCGGACACGGGGTCCGAGTCGGAGGACGGGAGCTCCGTCGGGTACAGCGGGCCGATAGGCGTCAGGAAGGGGAGCAACAAGCGGAGCGCGCGGTTCAAGGACGAGGAGGCGTACGTGGAGATCACGTTGGACGTGAAGGACGACAAGGTCGTCGTGCAGAACGTCAAGGGCACGGACCAGGACGCGACGCTGCTGGCGAGGAACCTGGAGAACCGTGCGTCGGCGGTCACGAACCTGACCTCCAAGCTGAAGCAGGTGTCGCACGAGCTCCGGCGCATGGCCTCCAGCGGCTCCCGGCGGCCCGAGAGGCTCGACAGGAGCAAGTCGTGCGCGGCGCATGCCATCAAGGGGCTCCAGTTCGTGACCAAGAACGTCGGGACGCAGGGCTGGGCGGAGGTCGAGCGGCGGTTCAGCGAGCTGTCCGTCGACGGCGTGCTTCTCCGGTCGAGGTTTGGGCAATGCATAGGTGATTAGTCGACTGAACACAGAGATGTCTTTCGATCGTTCTATTTCCGCAAACTTTATGCTAAATTTTGCGCATAATTCAATGCTTGCATTAATATCCTGATCACTCTGTTTTTAACTAATGTACAGGGATGGAGAAATCTGAGGCCTTCGCCGGAGAAGTCTTCGATGCACTGGCACGAAGGAGGGGCATAACGGCGGCGGTTCTGAACAAGGAGGAGGTCCGGGATTTCTGGGAGCAACTCTCTGATCAAAGCTTCGATGCACGCCTTCAGACCTTCTTCGACATGTAAGTATATTTTTCAAATCCCAAGCCTTTCCTCTGATTCCTGCAGTTCTGAAGTTATTCTATTCCAGCTGAGAACTCAGTTGTGATTATTAAGTAATTACTACTGTCTGAATTGTAATCTTAAGCAATCCTTGGAATAAGTAAGATCTCAAGATATTTAAAGAGATCTGGATTCAATCCCATGCTCAAAAACTTGCAGAATTGATATCCATATAGCTCTTAATCATATAGTTTAATATGTCAATTTCCTTGCTCAAATTAATGGTTGAACTTTTACTGATAGATTGGTGTTTCCATCATATTTACAGTCATGAACTCTGATTCAATGCTCATCAGTAGAAAAACAGAAAGAAAACAAGCTTAATTAGAAAGTTCAGATATCCTGCAAACATGTACTGAGAAACATGGTTCTGTTCACTCTGTGCACATGCTACAATTTGGATAAGTTTAATTATATTGTCTTCAGAAGCTCCATCCTTTTTTCCTCTGAAACCTGACATGAAACAAAAAAAATGTCTGAACAGGGTTGATAAGAATGCAGATGGCAGGATCACAGAGGAAGAGGTCAGAGAGGTGAGAGCAAAGATTAATTTTGTCATCTTAAAACTTGAATACTTTCAATTTGTATAATACTAAAGTTTACTCATCTCCCTCTGTCTTGTCTTTAGATCATCTCCCTCAGCGCTTCTGCAAACAAGCTATCAAGAATCCAAGAGCGCGCAGATGAGTACACTGCACTAATCATGGAAGAACTCGACCCAGAAAACTTGGGATATGTCGAGGTCTGTGCTATACATTGCAACCATGCATAATTGAGCAGTTTGTGAACTATGCCATTTGAATTGAGCATAACATGTATGGATTCTGATCGCAGATCCACAACCTGGAGATGCTGCTTCTGCAGCCACAGGCGCACGCGACCAGCTCGCTCATGAGCAAGCTCATGAGCCAGAAGCTGATCGCCACGAAGGAGACGAACCCCATCCGCCGCGGCGTCCGGCGGTTCTACTACTTCATGGAGGACAACTGGAAGCGTGTGTGGGTGATGGCGCTGTGGCTGGCCATCTGCGCCGGGCTCTTCACGTGGAAGTTCATACAGTACAGGCACCGTGCCGTGTTCAACATCATGGGCTACTGCGTGACCACGGCCAAGGGCGGCGCCGAGACGCTCAAGTTCAACATGGCCCTCATCCTCCTCCCCGTCTGCCGGAACACCATAACGTGGCTCCGGAGCAGGACCAAGCTCGGCGCCGTCCTCCCCTTCAACGACAACATCAACTTCCACAAGGTGGTCGCGGCGGGGATCGCGGTGGGCGTGGCGCTCCACGTCGGCGCCCACCTGACGTGCGACTTCCCCCGGCTGCTGCACGCCACGGACGCCGAGTACGAGCCCATGAAGCCCTTCTTCGGCGACCAGCGGCCGCCCAACTACTGGTGGTTCGTGAAGGGCACGGAGGGGTGGACGGGCGTCATCATGCTGGTGCTCATGGCCGTCGCGTACATCCTCGCGCAGCCCTGGTTCCGGCGCAACCGCCTCAGCCCGACGAACCCGCTGAGGAAGCTGACGGGCTTCAACGCCTTCTGGTACTCCCACCACCTCTTCGTCATAGTCTACGTGCTCTACGTCGTCCATGGCGTCTGCCTCTACCTCAACAGGACCTGGTACACCAAGACGGTACGTACGCCATGGCTGTGCAAATCCAAGGTCAAGGACATCTTTCTTGGCCAATGCTCGAGCAATTGCTTACGCTTAAACGTTACTGCTTGCAGACATGGATGTACCTGGCGATCCCGGTGATGCTGTACGCAAGCGAGCGGCTTCTACGGGCCCTGAGATCCGGCTACAAAACCGTGAGGATACAGAAGGTGAGACCATGAGTTCATGTGTTCTTGATGTCTAAGTCATTATTGCATCCAATTTTTCCGGGGTTTCAGTAAAAAAAAATGGTCAAACGAGGTTGCTAATTAATGCCTTATGGAACGAGAACAATTGATGGAGTAACTCCACTGCATGTTCGTAGATTCCATTCCATCAAAATATCTTCATCACATTAACTGAATCACTAATGCTTAGTTAAACTTGATAAATAATTTGATTTCTTTATTGATAAAGTCACAAAGGGGCAAATATTATAATTCGAAGAAAAATGTCGGAATGTGTGCATCTTTTTCCTCACATATATGCTGTATGATATGATACACATACCGTATTATTATATGAGTAGTGCTTCATGTATGCAATATGTACATCTTTCCTTCCTTATGATCATTTTTAATATTGAATGTTGATAACATGTATACATACATATTTTATATGTGCACTATCACTGTATGACATATTATATGTCTCATAATGCGTACAATGTACATCACACATGTGGATGTATGTGACATTATATAAAGTTTTCCATCTTCGAGGTGGCTATGGAGATAACTCATTCCTAGAGCTGTGTGCAATGAAAGCCGGACCAGACTAGACCGGGGCCACACAAACTGTGAGAAAAAGTCTTAGAATATTAGAAAGTAGGCTCAAAGGGCAAACATCAATTATCAAGATCTACTGTTGCTGTCTCCCCAATGATAAATTTAACAAGAACTCAAATTTTGAATTTGAAAATATTTAAGGGTCTTTATGCTTAAAAATATGAAAAAGAAAATCATGCAAAAACTGATGTTCATGTTCATGGGTGTTGATTCATTTTGGAACACTATTCAGCTGATATCATGCATATCCTGTAAAATTCAGGTTGCTGTTTACCCAGGAAACGTCCTGGCTCTACATATGACGAAGCCCCAGGGCTTCAAGTACAGGAGTGGGCAATACATCTTTATCAACTGTGCAGCTGTTTCACCATTCGAATGGTACACATAATTTTTGCTATGATCTCTTCAGAAACTTGTACAAAAACTAGTCACAGCAGCTAAAATTAACAGTGAATACTTTTTTGCCAAATGCTGCAGGCATCCCTTCTCCATCACTTCAGCTCCCGGGGACGACTACCTCAGCGTCCACATCCGCACCAGAGGCGACTGGACCTCTCAGCTCAGAGAAGTCTTCTCACAGGTACATACAATTGAACAATCAATAAACCCTAATTTTTTTTTTTGATTCTTTGTAAAACCTGTTAAACTTTTCTTTTCTTCTTAAGATTATTAATTCATGAAGACTCAAATGATTCACATATCATTAATTAAGATGCTTCTTCTGCAAGCACTAACTAATAGTGCTTTTTTGCTGTGCTTTAATGCAACAGGTCTGTCAACCTGCTAAAGAGGACCAAAGTGGACTCCTCAGGGCTGACATGATGACCCAGCAGAATTCTCCGGCGTAAGTATATATACAACTCGCTCGGTTTGCTCGTAGTTGGTGTTCGTGACGCCATGGGAGATAAATTTGTGCTGCATGCATGTATGCAGGTTCCCGAGGCTGCTAATAGACGGCCCCTACGGCGCGCCGGCGCAGGACTACGAGCACTACGACGTGCTCCTCCTCATCGGCCTCGGCATCGGCGCGACGCCGCTGATCAGCATCGTCAAGGACGTGCTCAACAACGTGGAGCAGAAGAAGACGGCGGCGGCGTCCACGTCGTCGTCCATGGCTGACGGAGACATCGAGAGCGGCGGCGGCAAGGCGTCGAAGCGGCCGTTCAACACGCAGCAGGCGTACTTCTACTGGGTGACGAGGGAGGAAGGGTCGTTCGAGTGGTTCCGGGGGGTGATGAACGAGGTGGCGGAGAAGGACAAGGACGGGGTGATCGAGCTGCACAACCACTGCACCAGCGTGTACGAGGAAGGCGACGCCCGCTCGGCCCTCATCGTCATGCTCCAGTCGCTCCACCACGCCAAGAACGGCGTCGACATCGTCTCCGGCACCCGCGTCAAGACCCACTTCGCCCGCCCGAACTGGCGCAACGTCTTCAAGCACGTCGCCATGAACCACGCCGACCAGCACGTCGGTATGTCATTGCTTCCAACTTCAAGCATCTTAGTTATATATCAAACTCGCAGTACAATTTTGTAATGCTTATAAAAGCATTTGAATTGATCGTATCTAATTTGCTTGCAGGGGTGTTCTACTGCGGGGATCCGACGTTGATAGGCGAACTGAGACGGCTGTCGAAAGATTTCTCACACAAGACGAGTACCAAGTTCGTCTTCCACAAGGAAAACTTCTAATTAAGTTTAGCTTAAACTATTAATTGATTAATTACGACGGGGTATTGTTTATGCTTGTCCTTGTAGATAGATACGTACGTCTTTGTAATTCAAAAGTGTTTGTTATATGTATACAAAGGCAATTTAAAAAACATGCAATTGTAATATGTTTTTGAGCCTAAGTGTGCAATTGTTGTTTCTTCTTGGAACCATGCAGTGCAGAGGATAGTTGGAAAGATTCTACTTGGTATGTTCTTGTGCTTACTCATGAAAAATATATTTATAGAAATTATAAATACGATGACAAATGGCTATTCAAGTTTCCCCCATAATGCAACATAAATGGCTTGTGATGGTTTTTTTTTTCATCAACGTCTAGCACCTATCAGATCATTGGCGGATCACATTATTAGCACATACACGACTACTAATCTCTTCTCCTTCCAAAATATAATTCGCTAACCAATTATTTCAATCATCATTAATTAGAATAAGCTAACGATTAATTGTCAACACAAAATAAGATTAATATATCATTCATATCCTTTACATAATAACACATTAATATACTAGTTTTGTTGTTGATCTTATAATCTCATAATTCACTGTGTCTTAACTAATTCAGCACAAGATAGAAGTGTTAAAATAAAATACTTCAAAGTTCAATTGTGTGTTCTTTTCAACACGGTAAAATAATTATTTTTTATTAAAATGGATAAAAGAACTTGGGGCTAATTAGGTCAGGTTGACGGTTTATGGCGCGTTTAGAAAAGCTTTTTTATTGAGATATTGATTAAGTATCATTTGCTTTTAGATTAATGAGTGTTTAGTGAAAGAAGTGTTTAATTGTTGGTTCTTCAATTTTTTTGTGCAATGTAGCTACCTTTTATTGCTTTTTGAAAGCAAGAAAACTTTCCTCTATTCAAACGTTCCAAATTTTGGGGTTGTAAAGAAAGCGGAGCCGATTAAATGTAATATCTAAGATCACCTCATAAATTGTGTTAAATAGGAACTAGACATATGAAATGCAATTTTCCTAAATTGTCGTATTATTAATATTTTTAAAATTTTAAATTACTAAAAATATTATATTTATTTTTATATTTTTAATACATTTGTTGACAACTTTAATCTAATCCAACACGTCATGGAAAAAATTATTGTTCTCAAACTATGAATAAATTTTATTTCTACTCAATGGCGCTCATTAATTTTTGTGTCTTATATGTGTTGAATTTTCTCTCTCGCCCTATGTTTCGCAATAAACATGATGTCAAAATATGTTCGAGATGTTAAACTTTTATTAATTTTTTTTTTAGTATTCATGTGGTGAGACCATATGATGAGATAGACTAAATGTAATGCCTCGAACCCACACCCGGAATGTCACAAGGGGGTCTTGCCGACATATCACAAATTCAAATTTAAACTATACTATTCAAATAAAATCATATCTTTAATTTATAAAAAAAATTGCATGGTCTTTGTTAAAAAAATCAATAATATGTCAAGTACAAATAAGTATCAGGACTAAGCTCGAATCATATATCATCATAAAATGAATCAAATGTAAATAGGTTAGATACCCCTAATATGAGTCCACGACGCTCCAAAATAATAATGAAAAAATAGGCATAAGAATTCGAAATAAAAATAGGCTAAAAGTTATTGTAATGACAAAAAATGGAAAGAATATGTGAGTCATCCTCCCTCGATCTCTCACACACAATCCTCATTATTTTTTCTTTAGGTGCCTTGTGAGCATATGAGCAATTATCAATTCTTAAGGGGTATCTCATCCTCCTAGTCTATAAAATAATATCCAATAGAGGGGTGAATATAAAGAGCTTGGTAAAAAATAAGATTTCACAAATCATAAAATTGTTCAAAAAATAAATCCATCGAAAATCACAATCCAAAATCGATAATCAAATATCAAATATGAGCTTATACCATACATAGCTTACTGTTGCGGATATGAGACGAGAGAGAGAGAGAGAGAGAGAGAGAGAGAGAGAGAGAGAGAGAGAGAGAGAGAGAGAGATAAGATCGCATATAGAAGAAGACACGAGATTTAAGAGGTTCACCCTTAACTGGGCTACGTCCTCGGGCGGCGGCTGAGAGTTTCTTAAATAACAGATGATTACAAGATACAGAATGACTCAACCCCGAGTTTTATAAGGACTCCCAACACAAAATAGGAAACAGAAACTCTAGAGTTGTCTAGGTTTCGAGGGCTCCACCCCCGAGTCCCCGCAAGGGGCATCCCCTTGGATCTCCCCTAGACCCCTCCCCCAGGCTCGCTGATCGGGCAGTGAGACCCCCGTATGGGACGGGCGGCTTCGCCGCCCCAATTATTCGAGTGACTTTGATGCACTGAGGGCATATAGGATTTTGATCATTGGCTTAAGATTCAAGGCATTATCAACACTTACTTTATAGGAATTGTCCAAAAAATATATCCAGCGGAAATTACAACTCAAAGTCCGTAATCAAATATCAAATATGAGCTTATATCATACGTAACTTATTTTATAAGAAAATATTTTAAATCATATGTGAAGTGAAATATGTTATGCATGATCTATATCTATGTGTAATGACACAACCTCATTAATCACGAGTAGATCACCACGTCATATCCGGGAGGTCCAACAGTACAACCTATGCTTTGTACCTGCCTAAAGGTCCCATCTCATCCCACAAGAGGTTCAACGGCCCATACAACATGGCTTTGTGCCCATCCAAAGGTCTCTTCTCGTCTCCATAATCACACATGTACATCACCTTGCTCATTATGTGAACCTCCATGCATGCTCTAATGTTTATGCATGATGTGCCATAACACCATTTAAGATATGATTTCATATTTTAAAATATAATTTTCCTTGCATGACTCATAACAACTACACAAATCACACATTAGAAAAATTATGATAAGAGAATAACATCACAACTTTTGAATATATGAAAATCATACAAAGGAATTCGTAAAAATATAAAAAAATTGAAATCCACATTTATTACTTTAACCCAAAAGACGATCGTATCATTAATTAGTATAATTAATCATAAGGGTAAAGAGATAACTGACTAATCCACTATGATGTAGATATAGATAGATTTATGAAAATCCACTCACATGAGGTCTGTCGCATTCGTGATTGGAGAACCTAATCAAATACGTGATTAAGTTTTATTAACGTTTCTTATTATTAAATTAAATTCACAATACAAATTTAAATTCCATAACTATATGATAATCCAATAATGTCGTTGTTATTACTTTACCAAATCACATCACATATTAATTGCTAATTCCTATATGTCCAACTATATATATATGTGTGTGTGTGTGTGTGTGTGTGTGTGTGTGTGTGTAAAGTGTGTGTGTATGTATATCTTCATACTCACGCACTCATTCAGATATATATCAATTGATCATTTCCTAATTACAACTCAACATATACTTTATATCAAACTTATCCTATGTGTCCAAGACATTGTCTGCTTTGGGTTTTAGAAGTGGCCTCTACAGAGTCTCTTTGCTCCGCATGACACTTAGCCCGTCACAATTTTATTCCAACACGTCTTTACAAGTGCAAGGCATTTTATATATATACTCAACATCACTTCTGTAACTTGTCCATATAAGACTAATCTAAGCATGCATATTGCATCAATGTAATGACCCAATGCAAAAGAGGCCAAAGAGTTAGTCCCACATGGACAAAACATGAAGGTGATCATGTGCTTATAAGTGACTGCCCTTTATACCATTCAAGATGCATTGAAAAGAAATCATGAGAGGCTAAGTGCCGACTCCATAGGTGTCACTCCATAACTCAAAGTGGATAATATTTGAGAGGTAAAGAGAAATTGACTATTGTGCCACTCTAATACTACTGAACATTTTTTTGAATGAGACAAAAGACGTTACAAAAGTTAAAATCCAATACTTCAAAGTTCAATTGTGTTATTTTCAACTCGATAAAAGAATTATTTTTGTTAAAATGGATTAAAAAAATTGTGGGCTAATTAGGTTGGGTTGATGGCTTAGGCATGTTTAGGAAAGCATGTTAATTGAGTTTTTGTTAAAAGTATCATTTGCTTTTAGATTAATGAGTGTTTATTGAAAGAAATTTATAGTTACCTTTTTACAAATTTTCTATGCAATGTAGCTGCCTCAACTAAAGTTTCCTATGGTTCAATGTAAGATCTCAAGTCCATTAAATATAAATATATAAGACCAGCTCATTGGTGGTGTTAAATATGGACTAGGCGTGTGAAATAATTAAATATGCTATCAATAAGTTTAAAAATTTAGTTATTATAAAATAATATCTTTATATTTATATTTTTAATATGCTCTTCTCACTTATGAGTTGCCAATAATTTTAATTTAACTCAGCATGTCGCATGAACCACTAAGGCTCTGTTTGGCACAATAATAAAAGTGATGAGATTAGGGAGAATATTCATTTTTTGTTCTTATGGAAAGAATAAATATGAAGTATTCTTGTGTGATGTTCTAATGATGTATTTGGATGAATTAATTTGTATTGTAATAATTAAATTAGACAGTGTTTGATTGAAATGAGAAAAAAATAATTCAATTTTTATTAAATATACTTAGGGATTTATAGATAGTATTAATTATAATTAATTGGTCCAATTCTAATTATTCAGTTAAATACTAAAAAGACTATAGCACTAATTCTAATTATACAAAATAACAAATAATTAGTCTTTTATATTTATAATACAATATTAACTAATAGACTAATACTTGTAAAGACTAATTAATATTTGTCCACATTCTATTTTTAATAATATATCATTACCTAATAATTAATTAAATACTTAATTATTAATATTTATGAAATTTTATTTATTTATTTTTCATTTATAATATCACACTTCTGTGCAAAATTTATAAGATGCTAAAAAATTAATTAATTATAATTAATAATATAATTATGAATGTAAAACAATTCATAAAGTAAGTTTAAATAATTGTTGGCACAAAAAATACAGTGTTTGATTGAAATGAGAAAAAAAATAGATTCAATATTTAATTATATATTTCTATTAAATATAGTTAGATTTATAGAAGAATTTTATTTTAATTGATATAATTCTAATTATTCAATTAAATAGAAACTATTAGCATTAATTCTAATTATACAAATTAAAAAATAGTTAATATTTATGTTATTTATGATACAATATTAACTACTAAATAATAATATTATTATAGTAATTAACTAGTAAGCAAAGACTAGCTAATATTTTTCGCCATTATATTTTTAATAATATATTATTACATAATAATTAATTAAATACTTAATTATTAATATTTATGAAATTATATTTATTTCTTTTCATCTACAATGTCACATGTGCAAAATTTATAAGATGATAAAACTTAATTGATCATATAATTATGAATATAAAATGATTTAACAAACCTAGTTAAGAAAAGGAAAAAAATAAAGGAACAAAAAAAATTATTCTTCCCATTAGCAAGAACAATTTATTATTGTGTTAAGACTAAAAAAAGTGGTTTAACAAGGTTCAATGTGGTTTTTCAAGTGGGTAGAATAAGATTATTCTTTGGCTGTTTGGATGCAAAGATTGGAATAAAATGAATGTTCTTATTTTATTCGTGTACCAAACAAGCTCTAAAGGAATAAATTAATTTTCTCAAACTCTAACTAAATTTTGTTTCAAGGACATATCTCAATTGAATATTGTCTTTTATGTCTTTGATATTATATCTTGCCTTATTTTTCATAACAAATATGGTATCATAGTTGAAAGATTTTAAGTTCAAATTTTAATGAAACTCATATTTATATATTTTTTTTATTTTTTAGTGTTCACATGGTGGGTTAGCTAAAATAAAATTATCGTAAAAAAATATTATTTTTTCTAGTTATTTATGTTTCTAAAATAGTTGTTAGGATATTTAATTATGTTAAAAATATAAATATAATGATATCGTTTTCTGACTAGTTTATTTTTTTAGAATACTTGAAAGTACATCTAATTCAATGTCATATCGTAGAAAGTCTAATCAAATTTGTTTGGCACAATTGATTAGCAAAACCATGTCCTAAGGTCGAAGGGAGCTAGTACTAGTCTATATTCAAATTTTAGAGTTATCAACTTGATAAAAAAATATTATTTTACTCTTTATTCTAACTTCGGATTAGTCATATGCTAATAACACTGGATATCGGAGGTTTCGATCGAGTATCCAAAAAAATATCATAAAAAATTGAGGAACCATGAGTTTAAATTTTGACAAAAAAATCTTATTAAAATAATTAATATTTTTTATATACTCATTATTGGTTGAGTTAGATGAAGATAATCTAATGTGATGAGTAACAAAGATAAAAAAATATTATAATATTATAAGCATAATGTGTTTGTGTTTGACAACTACAACGTGACTAGAAGTTCTAATCAGGTTTTCTCCGATTTTATCAAACGATGTGATTTTTGATAGAATTAACAATCAAATCCGAAGTTGAAACTCGGATCATGTGTCCTGTGGTTTCAATCCCCGATTTTTAATTTTAGCGGGAATCAATAGAATTTGCAACTTTCTTCTCTCCTTTCTTTTTTTTTTCTTTATTCAACTTTTAGTTTTAAATAATAAATTTTAATTTTATGCTAACTTAGCAATATAATTATAAAATTAGTATTATTTCACTATATTTTTAATTGTTTTTTCTGATAATATACTATTAATTTAAATATGAGATTAAAATAAGTTGCGTAAATTATTATATTTTATTATTCATTATTTAAATTTATTTTGTAAGAAAATATTTTATTATCTTATATTTAATTATAATTCAAATTATTTACTACTATCATTTGTATTTTTGAAATTTATATTTTAATTTATGCTAATTTAGTTAAATAATTATATAATTAGAAATTACCATTATATTTTTTACCATTTTTTAAAAGATTTTTTTTATGAAAATACTAATTTATAGATTAATTTTATATTATTTACTAAATTCCACTAAGTTTTATTTTTATTAAGAATATATTTATATTTATATTTTTTTATTTAAACACTTATTAAAATCTATTTATAATTATAATATTTTAGTTAATACATATATAATTCGAATTGATGTATCAAATTAAATTATTTATCAGAATTCAGAGTACTGCCATACCACCCGGAGGGCATGGTGAAATTTGTGCTCGTTCCCAAGGCAATGACAATACAAAAAAAAGGACATGAATTTGAGACCGCAATTGGAATAAGATGGGACTCGATGGAGTTCATTTCCTTTTGTTTTTTCTAAAGTATCATAAGTATGTATACCTCATGAATTATAATCTCATTAAAACTATCAACATGTATCAACTTTAAACTTAATAATATAAAACTAGTAAATAATGAAAATACTATTTTGATGATATTTTAATTAAATCCTAATTCTTATGATATCATCAAAATATTTAATTGACGGCACTATTACTAATTCATAACATTTTTCTAAAGTCCCATGAATTAGTATTTTAATGATTTTTAAACCTCATGAAAATATGATATCTAATTAAAAGAATTATAATCCAATAATTTAATGATCAACCTATTCGACATAAAAATATACATAAAATTACTTAAATTGCTAAATATTTTTTAACACTTATCATTCTTAATTTTATTTATTTAAGTTACTGTTATTTTTATTTTATTTTAAATTTAATATTATTCTTAAAATTATTAAATTTAGAAAATTAAGCTCAAAATTATTTTTTAGTCTCAATCCGATCTGACATGATGTCTTGATTCAAATATTTTAGGAGACTTAGGTTTGACTCAAATATGATTAGTATCACTCTTAGATGTGGGATGTGACATGTGTACCATAAATCTTTGTTTTTTTATAAAATAGAAAAAAGAAAAAAAGTAATATGTAATTATATAATTCATAAAAAAATAATAAAAATGTTGACAGAGTCCATTTTGGAAAGTTAAGTGGAAGTATTTGGAAATGCAATGGTGTTGAAGTTTAAAAAAAAAAGGCTATGGCACTTAATGCAAAAATCATATCAAGCATAAATTTGAACTAGAAAACGGCGTTTCCCCCGCTCGAATGCCGTCAATTACCGTCTCCCTACAGCTCGCCTTTTTATAAATCCACTCCCAGACGCTGTGCCCTTTCCACTCTTCGGATCGAGCTCGGCGCCAAACCCTAAAATCTCAGCAATCTCAGAAGCCACAACTCTCCCGATGGCCGACGCGGATCCGGTTTCATCTCCTCCTCCGGCGGCCACACCCGCGGACGCCCCGCTCTCATCGCCGGCGGTAAGTTCTCCGATCCCCACGCCCTTGCGGCTGATCCTCGAGTTCGTTTGAGCAAAATCGGCAAAATGAATCGTTTTTAATTCCTTTTGGTTATATGACTCTCCTCTGTTTGTTTCAATGCCAGAAAAAGGAAACAATGCAGCCGGTTGGAGAAAAGATCGCGGTAAGTTGAATGTTTTTTTTTCTTTTTTTGCCTTACACTGATTGAAACCATGCAAACCGACGTCGATTGTTCATGTATTGATTGAAATATTGAGTAGGAGTTGAACGATTCGCAAACGGAGCTGTTGTCTAGGCTTCAAGGTTTGAAACAGGTACATGAAATTTATCTTTTGAGAAAGAGGTACATGAAAATTATGCCAATTCTGAATTCTTTTTCGATGGATAAATTGGGTTGGGAGTTGGGGTTGGGGGAAGAACAGATCTCAAGAACAAGATGAGGGTGGGGAGGGGTGTGGGGGATAAAGGATAAGGAGGGGGAAAGGTAGGATTTTTGGCAGTGATTGATTCATATTCTTTTATGGCAGGATTTGCAAAGCTGGAGAACCAAGTTGGATACACAAGTGAAGACCTACAAGGATGTAAGTAATATATTTTCTTAAGCATGCATCTTATTATGATCCATCTTAATTCATGGAATAATGGCGTTTTCTAACCAAGATGCTCTGTCCACATTATAATTCGTAATACTTATTTTTCTGGTGATTTTGATAGCAAATTGGTTGTTTTATGCAGGAGCTTTCAGAGCTTAAATCAAAATTGAATGTTGAATTAGACCAACTGAGATCAGTAAGTATGACTAAGGAGTTGTTTGTTTCATCTTTTTATTTTTGGTTCATTTCTTTGATTTCCTTGTTTAGGATTTTACAGAGTTGAGAACAACTCTTCAGAAGCAACAAGAGGACGTGACTGCTAGTCTGAAGAACCTGGGGGTAATTGATCTCATGTTTGACTGAAAAACTTTTTCTTTTCTGTGTGAGACAGTTTTCTGTACGTAAGAATTGCAAGCATGCTGATAGAAATTGTTAGTTGGGAATGTTTAAACCTGTAGAACTTTTCATGTGCTTTTGCAAAAGATAGATCTGATATTTCTCTTTACTGATTTTATGCCACTTTTGCAGTACTTTGTGATTCATTATTGGTAATGAATACTGTAAAGAAGATAATCATAGGTTACTTGTTTAAGATTGCAAATGAAAGATGTACCCTTGGAAAAAGAACTGAATATTGTGGTACTTTCTAATAATTCAATAGTATTTGTTAAAATTTTGTTGCCACTTCGAGCTAAAATGAGTTGATCTATGAATTCTCTTTGTAGGCTAGAAGAACTTGCAAAAGAGTTTTTGAATTAGATTTGCAACCCTGCCTTTCTCTTTCAAACCATCACTGCCTTGCAACTATCATTATCCCATTTGTAATTTGAATGGTTTCTCTGGCCAGATTAAAGGACCGAGTATTTTCTCATTGTGAGCTTTCCACTTAAACAAATAATAATCGGGCTTGTTCGAAAGAACAACTTCCACTTCTGGAAGAACAAGCCTTTAGCATGACTTAGCCTTTCTAAGTGTCTTCAGGAGCTTGATTACTAGTTGACCTGAAAATAGCAGATTTCTAAGTGGCTTTAACACCTGAGAATCATGAGTTGAACTCACCACAACTTAGCCTTTTTTTTCTACAAGAGCTTGGTTAGCTTTTCATTATACAAGCTTAATCATAACTGCTTAAGTGGTACCATGAAGCATCAATTCTTGCATTAGTAACAGAAAAAAAAAGAATTTATGTGTAAAAGGAAACAATGTATTTTAGTCGAGTGTCAGTCCACTTTTCCTGATATTCTACTGTCATTTGGCTTCTAAACGTCCTGTTTACATTACAGATGAATGACACACCTGAGGCTTTGGAAGAAGCTGAATGCCAAGGCAAGAATGTTAAAGAGAAATTACCCTCTGCTGACAGCGCAGAGGAAGTCAAAGCTTCGGATAATGTTGCTGCCAAATCCTCTGAATAGGCTACTGATGTTTTGAGGATTAAAAGAGTGTAACTCAGATTGTTGCATCCGTTGTTGATGTAGATGTCTTAATCAAGGAATTATTTTGTTTGATTTTTCGTTGTGCACCCTCATGTTCATTTAGGAAACTCTTTCTGATGTAGCCTCTACATGGAAGATGTCTTTTTTTTTTATTCGAGATTTGTTAGCAAGAACTATAGTAAGATATGTATCATGTTGTTCCTGTTGCTTGCTTTCAGTAAGCCATTACCCCATCGCATCATATTTCCTTGGCTGGATGCTTATTGAAGCCAATAAAATTTTCTCAATTCCAAAAGTTTGCAAAGGAAAGAAAAGTGACAGATCCACATAAATAATCATGAAGAAAATGCTTTTAGTATTGTCAGTGTCTGAAGAATTACGATACGAGGGATGCAATCCTCTAATTTTGACATCTCTAGCACATCTAGCTATCGTCTAACTGTGAAATCTGAACTGAATTTCTAAGTACAACACTTGGGTTCAACAAACCCATTATTTTTCACAGAAGAATTAAAGATGAACCATGATCATCATTTGAAGCAAACTTGGAGACCATTCCCACCAACTTCAGCTCTCAAGCACTGATATCCACACGACTCGAGCTCAGTGATAACCTTATCCACGATCACGTTAGATAGTACTGTTCATATGTCAAGGTTCCGTCGAACAATCAAGGGAAAGAAACAATAATTTACTTGAAGAATTATGGTACAAAATATAAATGAAAGTGTCCTGAGGGTCCATTTGGATGGAGAGGGGAGAGGAGGGTAAAGAGAAGTGTAGGGAGTTTCATCTCTGTCTTAATGAGAGTGAATAGTAATGGACAATATTCCCTCCATTAAACATGCTTTTCAAACATGTTTACCGCTTGAAAAAAAAATGTAGTTTTCAGCGACAATTTGATTTATGTCAAATAATAAAGGGTTGGACCGAGTCGGGTGGCCAGGTCACCCGACCACCTTTTTCATTTTTTTGTTATTTTCTTTTACTTTTTAATATTGAACATGAATTATTATATTTAATATTTATTTTAAAGCATGTCATAAGGTATTCAAATATTTTTTTAAAAAATAATTGTAATAGATTTTGGGGTTTAAATTAAATTAAAATTAATTTATTTTTTAAGAAAAAAAGATCAAGTCATTGGGACAAGTCAAGTTCACTTGGATTGAAAATTTTCAATCCGTACTTGACCCGACCGGAAACCCGAATAAACCCAAACCAAATCGGGATGGTTCGGGCGATCGGGTTCATCTAGTCCCGATGAACACTCCTAATTCTAATGAAGTTAACAACTATTGGAGTAAATTGCTAAAGGGCATAATTGTGCATTAAAGTATTTATGTCCTTATTATGCATATCCAAATAAGATTAGTGAAACTTCCCTTCTCCTTACTTTCCCTTTTTTCCCTTTTCTCTCATTCCTTTCTCACTTCCCTCTTTAAAGAGACAATATCCAAACACATGCCATGCTCTCTGGAAAACTGATACAACTAAGATACCAGCGTAAGTTCAGAACAGCTCTGAGTCAAGACGATAGACATGGGGAATTAGGTTACAGAGAAAAGTATATGCTTCTTCTGACATCTGAAGAACTTGTTTTGCAACAATTCATCAGATTTCTATTGGGAAGTTAAACATGAAGTTGCAATATTTTGAGCATAATGTTAGCTGTAATACTTAGATTAACTTTCTTACTACATATGAGATTAAATGTATCCAATCTCCATCTTCTATAATTTTCTATAGACAAGGAGGAAACCAAGAAATAGTACTTTGAGTTATCTACTATCAGTTGTCAGTGTGGTTATTAAAATTAACCTAGTTATGAAAGAGAATTTTTGTATGAACAACTTTGCTATCAATGAGAAATGTTGACAACCTAATACCTTTGTTACTTCAATATTCCCAAGCTTGCTACTCTATTACATTATCTTTTGCATTAAACTAGCAATCAACTTATCAGCATGCCTAAACATGGACAAATGCATCAGATGTACATTGACAACCAGATCTAAGGTACTTTTCTAAACAGATTGATTAAAAGTAAAATGTTAGTTTCTTTTTTTTTTTTTCTTCAAACAAACTTGTGCTTGAAAACCATAAAAAGAAGAAAGAACAAATAAACTAAAAGCAAGATAACAAAAGAATGTTTATCTTCCACCAATCTTTTAAGATATATCTGGCATAATATAGTGAAGGTTAACTACTGGCAAGTACGCTACTACAATATTGAGGGAAACATGATGGACCAGACAAAAAAGACAAGGAGGAATCATATAAGGAATGATCAACGAATTAAGAGCATTAAGAAAAGAATTCATATGATGCAACTCTAATGAAATCAACCAAATATTAGTGATCTAATATTTTCTAACTTTATGACAACCAAGTAAAATCAAGATGCTTAACATAGCTAAAATATGAACTGTAAATAACTGATAATATTGGAATATGTGCATAGTATGACAAGAATAAATAATCAATGCATGTTTGTTCATGTGAATAAAAACACGAAGGATACGCGTTGGTAGAAGGGTCAAAACACAGCCTCCACCACCAGCTCCTGTCAGCTTACTAGTTAACTTGTATTGCAATGTGGTTCGAAGCACAGTCTCTATAGAAGCGTGGCTGACACCCATGCATTGGAGCAAACCTTGATTCATTTCCATTAGCTCTTCTATCTTCTCTTCTTTGGTGGTTATAGATATCTCATCTAGAGCAGGTGTCTCAATGATCACAGCGAGTTCCTTGCTAATAGAATCAACTGCAGTAAAAACTGCACGCATAGCATCTGGATGCCTGGAAGCTCTCTCTGCCACTCCAGCAACCAATGCTTTCGTGTTCCTCCCTACCTTTGTATTAGTTATCAGCATTCCAACAGGTGCATTTAGGCTCAGGCGAGTCAATTCACCCGACCTGAATTTGATCATGCTACCTGTAACATTTCATTTAGTGAACTCTACAAACTTATGGAATCAAACTGATCAATGCTTTCTCATACCAAATTGATCAAACTGAATCGTTCATACTTCATATGACCAATGGCATGCAGAAATACACCGGCTCCATTTGGATGACAGATTAGGTCTGGATGTGAAGGGTCACTAATGGATGAGTTGAGAAGAGTTATTATAACCTAAGTTTGTCTACCTTATTTTTTGATGGTATAAGGATTATGTAGGGTTGCGACAACCCTTAAAACCATCTTATTTTCATTTCACCGATTTGGTGAAATTTGATGGATTATATTTTTTCTTTCGAATTTACCTTATGACTCATTTTTTTAAAGTCTTTTTCTCATTCTTCTTAATGCACACAAATTAGGGTCCTAGAGTTCTTCCTTCGTTTGCAATCTATCGATACATAAATACCCTTCCTCAGTTTAAAAGGGTAAAAAAGTCTTTTTAATAAAGCTATCCTTTTTTATCCATCTCTTAAATTTTTGTCCAAAAAAAATGTTGGCTATCTGATATCATCAATTAGCTAAACATAGATTAAAATAACCTTATTCAATCCATAATTTTTTCAACTCTTCTTAACCATCATTATTCCTCCGTCACTAAACATCCAAACGAAGCCTAAAGAAGCACATAAAAAATAACAGTAAAGAAGCATAATTTGCATTGGCTACAAGAACAATGAGATGGATGATATGCATAGCAACATTGTAAAGAAAGCATCAGGCAACCGCACATACCAAATGTGCTTACTGTGTTATCAATGCCAGAAGGTTTCCCGTGTATAAGCTTCTCCCCCTCGAAGGCCCACTTGTTCACCAGCTCAAGTTCTTCCTCCTTCAACTGCAACCACCCGTTTTGCTGGTAATCGATGGTGACAGCATCAGATAAGGCGAGCAGAGCCGCCGTGAGGGACACGCAGAACGCCGCCGATGAACCCAATCCTGCGCCCACAGGTAAATCAGATTTCACCACTATCTTCCCAGCCTTGGACCTGAGAAAAATGACAAGAGAAAACAAAAAAATCCACGGTATTAATCAAGATTGCACTCTAATAGTACCCATTAGGACAGTAACAGGGAGAAAAAAGATTGGAATGAGATCGGTCTGATTACTCACCCCTGAATCGAAGTGTAGAGATGGAGGAATGCGTAGACGCCGGAGATGAGCCAAATCTTGGCTTCCGGAATGCTGTGCTCCTCGAAGAGGCCGGCGATCCGCCGCAACTGCTCCGGCGAGCACGGCCGTGGCGACGAAGGAGAAGGGGGCGCATCCGAAGCGATGATCTCCTCGATCCTGGACAAGGGCCATGAAAAGGCCAATCCCACGTCTTTGAGCTCCAGTTCTATCGATCCGCCGCCGGCACCACTTTTCTCTGCGAGCACGAAGCCCAAAATAAAGAAGGAAGCCCAAGACGAGTTGCTGCATGCAAAAGATCGAGTACGCACCGGACGGGGGGAGGAGGAGGCGGCGGAAGTGGACATGGGTGCAGAGATCGATGGCGGCGGCGACGGCGGTGGAGCCATGCACGACGGCGTGCTCGCCGGAGAGTATGATCTTGCCGGGCGCTCGGGCTCGGACCTCCGCCATTGGCGCCGGCACCGCCGCCGCTGCGACCTCCTCCGCCATGGGGTGACGGAGCGCGATGCGATCCAAAGGTTGTTGTCAGGGAATGGTAGTTTTTGCCCGTGACGTTGGATTCTTTTCTTTTAATTTCAATTATTTTCATATAATTGATGGTACGAATTAATATAAAAATTTAACAAATGAATCCAAGAGATGTAATTGATGGAAACATGAATTAAAAGATATTATGATATAATTCAGAATCGAGATCTAATAAATGCATTGGACCATTTTATCTGGTTGGAATGTTTACGGTTAATTGGGGGCGACGTTCGCATTAACTCGCATTCACGGACGCGTGTTCTGAACCATCAACGTTACTAATTTCACTATTTTAATTTAATCCACTTATTATTAAATATGTGACAAGATATTTGTTGATAATATTTTAAATATTAATTTAGTAGTAGACTTATATATTTTTTATGCATAATAATCTTTCGAATAATTGAGACAAAAAAATTATTCGTTCAATAAGAGGGTCTCATATAAATTTATATAATTTTAAAATTTTTATTTTTTTATTTTATATTAAAAATCCTTATATAAGTCTTCTATTATTTAATATTTTCTTCATATAAAAAAATTTAATCATCGTTTGGAAAAGTACTCAATTAAAAATAAATCTCATTAAATTTTTTATATTTGTTGTGTGATTTATCTCATCTATTTTGCCAAGAATATTTTTAGTTTTAATGTGAGTCATCGTAATAAATTTTAATATTAATTATAGGAAACGTAATCAAATCTATTAAAGTTTAATGAAAATGTTCATCTTTTTAAAAGTATTAAAGATTTATGATTCAGAGTAAAAAGGGAGTAATAAATCTAATTAACTTTGGGCCTTCTTCAATTCAATGATTCTCAAAATGGGGGTGACAGCCTGACAAGGTTCTTGATAAGATGGATACCCCATTAAATGTTTTTTTAAGGTTGCTGAGGAAAAGAAATAAATGATGAAATTAAGTTTTATTCTATTTCATATATTTATAAAAAATAATGGAAGGCAAACTGATATTTAAAAGATAGTAGTTCAGATAAATCAGATATCAAGTACGTGATATTATTTATCCTTTTTAAAATAATATATTAAGAAATCTTATTTTAATAATCAAACTCCGTCTTAAGTAAGATATAATCTGTTTTTTTGTTATATCCCAATAATAGTAATTAATATTAAAATTAATGATGTCGACAAAAGAAGTGCTTAACATAAACTAAACTTGTGCTTTTGGGAAGGCCGAGTAAGAAAATAAGATGTGAGGAAAGTTTGCTTTCTTCCAACATATTATTAACTTTTGCTTTCTTTTACTGAACCTATTACTAACTTTTCAAAAGCAAATTTGAGGTTGCAAGTCAAACCTATTTTTTATACCAAACATTATACTAACAAACAAAAACAAATCACGCTACTACACACAACATAGAAGGGCTTTAGACCCAAATAGACTTAAATTTTATTAAATTTAATTATTTGAGTTTGCGTTGGATTATAAAATACATATGAGATAATAAAAAATATGAGGAGAAACTGAGATATATAAAAAAGAGAGAAAAAAATAGATCTTCGTCCCTAGATATTATTAAAAAAGAGGGATTAATTTTTTTTATAGTGCAAATACGAAAGAAGAATACGAGCTTTTAAGAAAAGAACATAGATTTCTCTGTAGATCAAAAAATTAAAAACAAAGTTATTGAGAGAATCTTCGAAGATTTCTTGCGATTGCAATAAATCATAGTGGTCACGTGATATAATTTATGTTGATTATTTTAGAATTTTTAAAAGAATATTTATTAATTTATTTTTATTGAATTATTATTTTGAATTTGAATAAAAACTTAAAATATTTTGTAACTTGTTCTTATAATAAAATTACTTTATGATTGCCTCATGAACTTTTTATCTTTTGTTTGAGAATTTTTCACGTAAGATTTAAATTTATTTTCTGAGTATGATATTGGTTGATATAGTTTACATATAGAAACTCAAAGAAGAATTTTCGACAAGTGATATCTAAGGTGGACTTGAATGTTCATTTTTTTGTGTGAATTAAAAAGAGGAAAGTTATTTTAACGATATGTATATTTATTTAGTTAAAAAAATAAATATGGAAAATGTACTCTAATTTCAAATTTAAATTTAATCTGCTTATTATTAAATAGTTGATCAGATATTTTTTTAGCTTGGAGCATTCGACTATCTAATTCACTTTTTTCAAGGAAAGTGTAACAGATTTTGAGTGCATTTTTTATATAAAATTTGATGAAAAGTTAAAAAAAACTGCTAAGAATATTTTGTTTTACATATGGATCATCACCATAAATTTATAAGCATTAATATTAATGATAGGATGTAATCAAATCTTTAAAAAATTAATGGGATCTTCCTCTTTTAATAACCATCAACGAAAGATTATGATTGGAGTACTAAATCATATTAACTTTGAGCCTTCTTCAATTCAATGATTTTAAGAAGAGGCACCACATTAGAATTTAATCTTTTAAGGATGCTGAGTAAAAGAAAAAAAAGAAATTATATTCTATTTGTAAACAAAATTGCATTTAAACAGTAGAAAAATAAATTGATATAATAATTAATATAAAAGAGTCCTAACTTGAGTAAATTAAAATAAATTGACACATAAGATAATAATAATCTTTATCTAAATAATCATTATTTTAATTGAAAGTAGACACATTTTGGAAAAAGCATTATGATTTTCATAACAACACTTTTAGTGATTATGATGATGATTATTACAAGAGAGTTCAAATTCTAGTAAATTAAGAAAAATAAAAAAGCGTACAATGGGAAGAAAATTAAAAAAATATCACTATTCTGAAATTATCTCATATAATAGTTGTCGTATAAGATAAAAAAAAGCATTGTGTGCTGAAAATAAAAGAAAACAAATATATATATAATATATTACACGAGGACTAATGTCACATGATGCACCTTGTGTTTACAAAATATAATTATTGTTAAAAACAATTATTTAAAAAAACTATTCAAATATAAAAGTGGGGAATTTAAAATTTTCCAAATTCTAACAAACAAAGATATACCAATTATTTTAAAGAGACCCTATATTAACATATGCATTTACCTTTATGAAATTTAAACAAAAAAATTCTAATGTATTATTACTTTTAAAAAAACTAAAAAAATATATTTACAAAAAGCTAACTATATTTAAACTCCATTGTTGTTATCTTCATAATCTATAATGATAACAATGACAATAATAATTATCATTAAAAAGATTAGAAATTCATTTTTATCTTTTATCGACGGTGTTCTAGAGTTTGAATTGAATTATAATTATATAGTGTATGTGTGTGTGGGGTTCAATATTTTTTTAACGGTTTGCAGCGAAACTCTAAGTTTTTTTAACGGTTTTTCTTCATGTTGAATTCTTCATTTTTTTAAATGGTTGATATTAACAATATTTTAAACAATGTTTGATATTTAAATGTTTTAAAGTAAAGGAAAATTAAACATATTGATTGAAAATAAAAGAAGATTAAACATAACCAAGTGTAAATTTAATTTTATTAGAATCAAGAATTTAGTTCGATTAACTAGTTTATATAAGAAGAGATATATAAACGAAATAGTGATATTCTCAGCTTATTTTTTTATAAAAAACTAACTTAATATGAATAGTATTTAAGTTTATAAAAAATAAAAAATATAGATAATATATTACCATATGTAAACTGGAGAGGTTTGTCCATATTTGACAAAAATATCGCTTAATGAATGATAATTAATTAACGAGTAAAGATGAATTTTTAGTGAGTAGAATTTAGGAGTTCAATTATAGGATAAAAATATTTGATAAATATAATGTTTGGAAGTTCAGAAGTACAAAATGACATAAATTAATTTAATGAATTGATATAACAAATTATTTATAAACTTTCATTTTACTTATTTAAATGTATTTATTTGCATTCTGATATTAAAGATTATGAATAAATAAAATTTTATTGCTCTCATACTATATACATACATATTATGAGAAGACATGTTACTTTTATACGAAAGTAATTGTTATATACAATTTAATATAATTATTTTAATTTTGAGTATTGAGCAAATAATTTTCAATTCGAATATACAATTTTCATTTTAGTAATTGAAAATGTTTCCAAAAGGCAAATTAGGAATGAATAATAAATCTCTATTCCTCAGCCTATAAACTCCAATGAAAATAGCTTACTAAATTGATTGTTAAACTTTTAACCTCGATTACTCAAATCAATCTATCAAACACACCAATGTGAATAAAATAATATTTTGACATTGGTTAAATTTCTAAAATTTTCATTTACATCTATTTTTTTTTCTGCCGAATACAATCTCAGTATAATGTGGTACTCTAATATTTTTATATATTTTTATGCCACATGAGGCTCTTTAATTTTCTAACAATACTAATATTAATATGATTCTAAATAAGGTTTAATATTTAAAACTTTAATAATTAACGAAAAAATTAAACACACTAAGAGATAATTTATTTATAGAGTCCTAAGATAATAATGTAAAAATTAATATTTTACATATAATTATATAAATTGATTAATCTTCAGTTGATTAGTTATATAAATATGATAAATATATATTTCATTATATAGCTTGTTTTTTTTATAATATCAGTTTATCGCTCAAGTTAATAGACTAGTATTTATTTATAGAGTCCTAAATCAAATAAGATAATAATGTAAAAAATATTATTTTACATATAGTTATATAAATTAATTAAACTTCATTTAGTTAGTTATATCAATACGATATATATATATATATATAAATAGATTAATATTTATAAAAAAATGATGAAGGCAAATTGATATTTAAAAGATAGTAGTTCACTTCAAATAACTTATTATATCTAATAAGTGATATTATTTATTCTTTTTAAAATAATAGATTAAGCAATCTTATTTTAATATATTTCTCCATTTAACCAAACTCCGTCTTAACTAAGATATAATTTTTTTTTTGTTATATCCCTACGATTCAACACATACTAAGCTGATTTTCTGTGTACTATGGGTGCTTTTGGGAAGGCTGAAGATGTGAAGAAAGTTTGCTTTCTTCCAACCTATTACCAACTTTTGCTTTCTTTCACTGGACAGTCTGGACCTATTATTAACTTTCCAAAAGCAAAAATGAGGTTGCAAGTCACAAATATTTCTTATAAAAAACAATAAGTTCACTTAATTTTCTTACCTAACATTATTCTAAAATAAACAACTCATGCTACTACATACAACATCCCCTCCAAGTTCCTTACACCCTTATTGAACCCTAAAGAATTATATTGATAAACTCCACCTTGATAAATTAATAAATAAATAAATAAATGTAAAAACTTGTCAGGACCCTACAATGGGCCGGCCCAATACCCACATGAGTCCAAAAGATTGAACCGGCCCAATAAGTATCCGGTTCTCGATTGAGACCGGCACGAGCCGTCCGAGTTAGTTAACCACCGGTCCTAATCTTCTCCTCGCTTCCTTCCACCAGTGTTGTTGTGGGCTTTACCGTTCACTACCTCCAGACTCTTATCACCACCCCCCACTAGGATAAGGCTATAAAGCCCCAAGCCACCATACTCCACCTCCTCCTCCTCCTCCTCTCCGTCGTCTGCAGACAGAGGAGAAGAAGTGGATGTTGGTGGACTCTTCTTCTTCTCGGCTCGGAAAGGTGCTCTCTGCTTGCTTTTTACTGTCCCTTCTTGTACCATTCTGACACAACTGTGATGTTTCCATATCCAAATCATTTGCTCGTCTAATGCCAAATGTCATGGAAATTCTGGAGAATTTTGAATGTCTATTGCTTTTCGAGAGCTGCTGATGCCTGTAGTGTACCCAATTTCCATTCTTTGATTTGTTCCTTTACAAAAGAAAAAGTTTGATTCTTGCATCGGTTTCTTGCTTTCTGTTGTCGCCTTCCACCACTCCGGGGAGCTTCTTCTACCCCGGATGTTACAAATGTCACAATTTTATTTGGAAGGGAGCGAGATTTCTGAAAAGAAAAATAAAGTTTGGGTCTTGCTGTGTGTTGCCCTCGCCCACAATTTTGAGAGCTTCTGCAGCGCGTCAATGTTCCAAACATCGTTTTCTTTCCCCGAATAGATTGGAATGCTTCGAATTTATTTGGTTATTGTGTCCAATTTTCGTTGTATGTTATCCAATTTGGGACACTTCGATGTTCTTTATGGTGCTTTAAACACATGAAGTATATGTGAACTTCAGCTATGGACGAATCATTTTATTGGAAAATAGAACAAAATGAGGTTCTTGCTTGGTCGTGGTTGGTGAGAGTATCCAAAAAGAACTTAGAGCGAGGGCGTTACTGAGTTGATGAATCCTCTAGGCCTGTTTGTTTATATGTGTCACTGAGACTCAACAATGTCTCTTCTTAGAAGTAGGTCCCCATTTTTCGTTTCTTTTGCTTTAGGTTCTACCTGATTTTGAACATATCATTTTGCAGCATCTGTGCAGATGAGATTTTAATTATCGATTTGGCTCTTGCTGTGCTGGTAGCTATAGTGTTAATCGGTTCCAGATTATCCATTTCACTGGTGTCTTCCCTTTGCAATTCAAGTGCGCTAAGAAATTTAATCCCAAATTCACTGCTGGTGCATAATAAATTTCAACTATGAAAATTCTGTTTTTAACTCTGTGGATAGAAGTACTAGGTGCCTCTTGTTGGGATTTTCTATGGGCGGAAATGAAGAGGGAAAAAGTACTTGAGATTAAAGCATATATGCTTAACAAAAAGCTGACTGAATTTTCCATGAGAACTCTAGTTCACTGTTTTGCAAGTAGAAAAACAGAAACACATATGTTGCTACTTGTGAAAATGGGGAAGAATGCAAGTTCCTTTGGACTAAAATAATGATTCTACGTGCCATGCAGGTCGGAAGAAGAATTTATTGATCTGAAGTTTCAAGTTGCATCCTCGATATAGGAAGTCAAGATGACACCCCTGATTCATTCTGCTTTGGGCAGTATTACTCTGGTTCCTAGAGTTTGCCTCAACCCAAGGAAGGAAATCCACTTAACAAGATGTGATATTTCTTCAAAGTGCAGAAAGTTTAAATCATTTGAAAGGATTCTTTTGCCACAATCATCATTAAGACTGTTCCATCTTTATGGAAATCGCTACAGCTCAAGAATCCAAACTATAGCAGCTGTTGGAGCTGATATTATAGTAGAGGAGCCTAGTCCTGCTGCTTCAGGGGATGTTTCTGATGAGAATGCCGAAGAACCATCAAGTACTGTCGAATCAACAGCACCTACCTCAGCAAATCCATCTCCTGTGTCGCCTGTCAAAAATAAACGTCCTAGACCTGTGAGGAAGAGTGAGATGCCTCCTGTGAAAAATGAAGAACTAGTGCCAGGTGCTTCATTTACTGGGAAAGTTAGATCAATTCAACCATTTGGTTGTTTCGTTGATTTTGGAGCATACACAGATGGCCTGGTACATGTTTCCAGGATGAGTGATGGTTATGTCAAGGATGTTGCTGCTTTTGTTTCCATTGGGCAAGAAGTGAAAGTGAGAATTGTGGAAGCAAATAAGGAAAATGGTAGGATATCTTTGACAATGCGCGAGAATGATGACACAAGTAGGGTGCAACAAAAAAGAGAAACTCCCAAGGGTGAAAATAGTGAGAAGCCTCGTTCTGCCAGAAAGAGTGCTCCAAAGACGAATCAGAGACGGGAGGACACCCAGAAAAGTACTAATTTAGTGAAGGGTCAGATCTTAGATGGCACTGTGAAAAATCTAACAAGATCTGGAGCTTTTGTGTCATTTCCTGATGGAGAAGAAGGATTCCTTCCTGCATCGGAAGAATCTGAAGGATTTGGTGGCATTTTAGGAAGCTCATCACTGCAGGTTGGGCAAGAAGTTAATGTACGTGTATTGCGCATTTCAAGAGGGAAAGTAACTTTGACAATGAAAAAAGAAGAAGATGTTGAAGGGTTAAATATGCAACTAAATAAGGGGGTGACGCATGTTGCAGCCAACCCATTTGAGCTAGCATTTCGCAAGAACAAGGAGATTGCTGCTTTTCTTGATGAGCGGGAACGGACACAATCTTCCGAAAAGCCAGAAGAATCTGTTGGAAAAGTTGATGAACCATCAGTTGAATCAGATGATCTTGAAGCTGATGGCTCAACAGCAAGCAGTGATGAGGAGCAGCTAAAGGCTTCAGATGAGATATCTCCAAGCATATCATCTGAGAGTGCGGATCTTCTGAAAGAAGGCGAGGAGACCTCTGAAACCTTGACCAGCTCCTCTTTAGATTCTGCTGTAAATGCGGTATCTGAAACAAATGCCATCGGCACAAGTGACACTCAGGATCAGAAGTTAAACACGGAGGGAGGTGAATTGACTGAAAATGACTCTTCAGACACTGAAGTTGTTGTCGAAGCTTCTTTGACTGACAAAGTCGAAGAAGCAAGCACTGAAACTGATGAAGTTACGGAAATTGATGCTACAGTTGGATCTGTTCTGGAAGATGGTGCGAGCTCTGAAACTCCAAATTTTGAAACCTCATATTCGGAAGATGGAGCACCAGATGAAATTGCTAGTCCTCAAGATAATACTACAGCTAATGAGACAGTGGAGGAGCCATCTATTGCTGTTGAAGCAGAGACAGTGTCTGCTATTTTAGAAGATGAAATTGCTACTTCTCAAGATAATACTACAGCTAATGAGACAGTGGAGGAGCCACCTATTGCTGCTGAAGAGGAGGCAGTGTCTGCTAACTTAGAAGATGGGAAAGTGGAAGTTGCAGAAACCATAAATGCACAAACTAGTCCATCTGATCAAGGGAGTGCTGTAAAAGGTCAGTAACCATTTTATTTTGGTATATTGCAGTTAACTCTGAATCATTTTCTTCTAGGACTTGGTTGCAGATCTTATATTCTACGTAACTAGGAAATCTATTGTACATTCATGTTACCAAAAAATAGATGAGATTGCAGCTACATGATGGGGCATACATCTCCATGGTATCAAGAAGCATCCTCATTAACTTTATAAGTATGATACACCTTATGCGAAGTCTTTGAAGCCGAGCTAGAGGCCTAAAATGATGGATGCCTATTGGTTCCTTTGACTCAAATTTGTCGTAGCAGCCTGTCTCACGGCTCAATTTACATCAAATATGAAGAAGATACCGATTAATTGATATGATCCGAATATACCTGAAACTTAATATACTACATTGAAAGTAAGAAAGTGTAGGCAGTTGTCTTTTTTTTCTTCTGAATTTTAGTAAGGGATCTAATTTATTGCCAAAGTTAGTTTATAAGTTTTTTGTCATCATATCTTTGATGCATTTGACTTTCTGGTATCTTTATGGATGCTAAATTGGATCAAATAAAGATCACAAGGTTGAAAAGCGTCTCTTAAGAGTGAACTGTCTTCATCTGTGTTCTCGATAATCTCTTTTCCTTTCCATGATTTTCATTACCACACTAGGATAATTCACTTATGCTGATATCAAAGAAGATATAGCTGCGTATATAACCCATTAAGATGTCAGCATTGAAAAACCTTTCAGAACCTTTTTAGGCATGTCTTGCATTAGATATGATCAGCAATTTTCACTAATACTTTTGAGCTTCTCTTTTGTATTATCATACATCTCAGTATAGCATGATTTATTGGTTTATAGCATGAACTGACAAGTAATTATTTTATCTGATTAATGTCATCCAACATGCAATTTCTGTACAAAATGCAGCAACAGTATCTCCAGCTCTTGTAAAGCAATTACGCGAAGAAACAGGGGCAGGTATGATGGACTGCAAAAAAGCTCTTGCAGAAACGGGAGGTGACATTGTGAAAGCCCAGGAGTTCCTCAGAAAGAAAGGTCTAGCCAGTGCTGATAAGAAGTCCAGCAGAGCCACAGCAGAAGGAAGGATAGGATCCTATATCCACGACAACAGAATAGGCATCCTAATAGAGGTTAACTGTGAAACAGATTTTGTTTCTAGGGGTGAGATTTTTAAGGAGTTAGTCGATGACCTTGCCATGCAAGTAGCTGCTTGTCCTCAAGTAAGTTATGTGGTTACTGATGATGTCCCTGAGGATATTGTGAATAAGGAGAAAGAAATTGAGATGCAGAAGGAAGACCTACTGAAAAAGCCAGAGAACATAAGATCAAAGATTGTAGATGGACGAATAAATAAGAGACTTGAAGAACTCTCATTGCTTGATCAACCATATATTAAGAATGATAAGCTGGTAGTTGGGGATTTGATTAAGCAGACTATTGCTACTATTGGAGAAAATATTAAAGTCAAAAGGTTTGTCCGCTATAACCTTGGAGAAGGCTTGGAAAAGAAAAGCCAAGACTTTGCTGCTGAAGTTGCAGCTCAAACTGCCGCTAAACCATCATCTTCAACTTCGACAGATAAGCCTGCTGAAACCAAGGAAGCTACTGAGGAGTAAGTCTGCATTAATAGTCATGTTATTCTAATCAACCTTGTAACTGCACAATCTCAGCACCTAGTATTTCTCCGCATAGGTGTCAGCATTTAGAATCAACCAAGTTAATGCATAAAATATTTGTTTGTGTCATAATCATGGTATTTCTTGTTGCAGAACTCCAACTGTTGTGGTATCAGCTGCCCTGGTTAAGCAGCTTAGGGAGGAGACAGGCGCTGGCATGATGGACTGCAAAAAGGCTCTTGCAGAGACTGGTGGAGACCTTGAGAAGGCCCAGGAGTATCTCCGTAAAAAGGGTCTCTCATCAGCTGAAAAGAAATCCTCCAGACTGGCAGCTGAGGGTCGGATTGCTTCCTACATCCATGACTCTCGCATTGGCACCCTCATTGAAGTCAATTGTGAAACAGATTTTGTTGCTCGGAATGAAAAGTTCAAGGAGTTGGTTGATGACCTTGCCATGCAGGTTGTTGCCTGTCCACAGGTTGAGTTTGTCTCCATAGAAGAAATAGCAGAAGATGTTATAAAGAAGGAAAAGGATCTAGAAATGCAGAGGGAGGATCTGCAGTCAAAGCCAGAGCAGATAAAGGAGAAGATAGTGGAAGGAAGGATCACAAAGAGACTTGGAGAACTTGCTCTCCTCGAACAGCCTTTCATCAAAGATGATAGCATTAAGGTGAAGGATCTGATCAAGCAGACGGTTGCCGCCCTTGGGGAAAACATCAAGGTTAGGCGGTTTGTTCGGTTCACTCTTGGAGAGAACAGGGACTGAATTACGCAATTATCCGACATTTTAGTATAGACCTTTCATTGGAAGACTTCAGAGGGTTTTGCATGAGTTTTTTAGTGCTTCATGAAAGCATTAATGTTGTCAGGTTCTGATTTATTGTACTTGTCTGTTGTATTATCTGTTAATCATCAGGCTACAATTTTGGTGTCTGAAAAATGGCTCCATAAAGGTGATGCACATAGATGCTTCCTGATCTCTGCCATTTCTCTTTGCCGAAACATGAGCGACAATATTACAGAATTAAGAGTGCATGCAGTGATGGAAAATTTTGGCTACTGAAATCTTATATTTCCACCTTTTCTGTAGTATGCTTATCTTTCCTGATATAAGAAAATATAAGTTTTACTGATGAAACTCTCACCTATAAGCATTTGCAATACGTCCAACAAAATTCAAGTAAATTGATGTGAAGGAACCCATGGTATCATACATTGAGTACTTACCATTGTAATTTTATATTTTGGATATTAGAAATTTCACTTCAAAATAATTGATACTGCAAATAAATGCAGTAAATGTGGCATAATAATAAATTTGTAGGCGAAATTGATGAGAGAGAGATTATATACTCAGGACACACAGGTTCACCGACTCGATTCTGCTTTCACTGCTTGGAAGGCCCTCAGCCTGTCCAGCAGAAAAGGATATTTTAGTACAATCTTGCGTAATCTCAAATATTATCAGTATTCTGATATGTAGGCCAACTGATACAATATTTGCCGGCCGATAAGATCAATGAGATTGATCAGCCAGCTGGGTCCCCAAGCAACGAATGCCCTTGTGCCTTTTCTTTTTCCATGTAGCCTACTTCTTAAAAGTTTTTTATTTATATAAAGGAAAAAAATGATTTAAATTTTTAAAAAATTATATAGGATTTTTTAATATAAAATAAAAAAATAATAATAAATTTTTATATGGGATGGATAATTTCATCGTTCAAATTATCCAAGAATTTGTTCAGAAAATCATATGAATTTTTTTATTGAGTTAAGATTTAAATTATTATCAATATCTAAATAATCGGATTAATCATAAATATGACAGAATACGTGTTTAAAGTGCCCCTAAAACAAAATAAGTAAATTAATATTACAAAAAAGCATAACGGGTCCGTTTAAAACGTTTGGATCGGACTTGTAACAGCTCCAATGGTTTGCGTTATTTTAATATGACGAGACGGTCGCCACCATCTAATAAATATCGGCGTCCTTTTTGTTGTACTGCTACTTGCTACTTCGACCACTCTTTTCTTGGCTATCAACAATGGCGGCAATCATCGACGGCAAGGCGATCGCGCAAACCATCCGCAACGAGATCGCCGACGAAGTCCGATCTCTCTCTCAAAGCTACAACAAAGTAATCACATCCCTTCTCCCTTTACCGCTCCATTCTTCGATCTATCGATCAATTTTGTGGTCTTTTTTGGGGTTGGTTTTGATCTAATGAGTGAAGAGGTTGATGTGATTTCTTGCTGGCGCTCGGATGGTGTCCGTTTCAGGTCCCGGGGTTGGCGGTGGTAATCGTCGGCACGCGTAAAGACTCGCAGAGCTACGTGAGCATGAAGCGCAAGGCCTGCGCGGAAGTCGGCATCCGATCAGTCGATGTCGACCTTCCGGAGTCCATCTCGGAGGAGGAAGTCATCGCCAAGGTCCATGAATTGAATGCCAATGCCAATGTCCACGGTGCGTCTCTCAAATCCCCTTTTTGCGCTATTTTAAGGCCTTGGCAACAAGTGATGGATTTGTTTTTAAAAAAATTACTGTTTTAGTTCAGAATTTGTAGTTTGGGTAAGGATTTAGAGTGTGAGTTATGATGAAATTCTTAACATCTTCAGTTATTCTAGTCGTTCAGTTCACCTTATATATATAATGCTGGTTGAATGCTTTCTAGCTAATCAAAATAGGGTGGTTCGATCTTTTCTAGAATCTTGTACATGTAATGATCATTTCTTGATAAGAACTAGTGATGCCCATAAGGAGTGAAAGCCTGTAGGTATGCTTGAGAGAATGAGAGAAACAAATATGTTCAGCAAGTCGGCTGCTTAGTACAAGAAACATCAGTTTGATTAATGGTTTAGGCATTGTGTAGTTTGTTTTCTCAATTTTGATAAGCGCTTCACATTGGCTATTGGAAGTTTTTTCCTTTTTTGCACATATGTTAGTCTGTTACCCAAGTTCCTTTTTATCTTGTAGAGTGGGCTTTCTGGTTTCAATATTTCCATTTTTATCTTTTTTATTTAAGATTTTTTCGTTTTATTGTGTTGCTTGGCTTAATTCAAAAGTATAACCAACTATTCAGAAAATATTGTTCATGATGCACAAGCTCTAGTTAAGGAGTAGGATGAGATCAAGTGAGATAAAGCTTGGTGTCTTGATGATGTATGTACTTGACCATATGTTAGCCTGTAAAATTCTTATTTCATAAATAAAATGTAAATGAGTAGTCATTCTTACCCCTCTCTCAATAACAATGAAAGGCCCATGTTGTTCTGTTGGGAGCAGGATGTTACGCAGTGGTTCCATGTAAACTCCTGTCCCGGGAACAACCAAGTGTGATGACCACGTTGGAACAAAAAATGCTGTTTGGATGCAAACCAGGGACTAAGCGCTTGTTCTCCACCTTGTTGAACAATTACATGTCCTGTAATCCTATTTGGATATTCACCTTAGTAGCTGCCATTAAAGCTCCATTTACCAAAATCTGGAACAGAATTCTCGATTCTCATAGGTGATCTTGATTGTGCCTATTCTTGGAAATTTTGCTGTAGTTATACATTAATCAGAATGTTTTTAACTTATCAGGATACCTATCTGCTATTCTGAGTTAGCACACAGTAGATTAAGTTGATAGATGAATATATTCATGTTCGCTATGACAGTGGTTCTAGGATATCTTTTTCCAGACTTACCAAGATATGTCTTATTTCAGTTAGGTATATTTGAACTTGGGTTGGCCTATTTAGAATTACAAATCAAATGTCCTTCTTGATGTGATAGTTTTACTATCTATAGATCAAAAGAAAACACCGGTTTACAGTATTGAAGCAACATGTATGGGATTATGTGATATGTCATGTATAATACATTTTTTGAATGGTTGCATATTACATAGTTGCTTGAAACAGTTGGAGAGAACCATATTGACTGCTCAGATATCAGGATTATATAACTTCCGTTACTTCTGAAAATCTCCATCTCTAATTATTCGGTCCAAAAAACTCTTTTTTTAGAGAACATACCGAACAATTCTGTTACACCTCATGTTATCATCTCAGTTTTGCTAACCAATTTGACACACAAAGGTCTTATTTCACGAAATTGCCTTGAGAGTTCTGTTTTATTTGTATTGTTATAGAAATTTCACAATTTCTGATAAAGGTATCAACTGCAACTTTCAGGAATTCTTGTTCAACTTCCGTTGCCAAAACACATAAATGAAGAAAAAGTTCTGAGTGAAATTAGCATTGAAAAAGATGTGGATGGATTCCATCCTCTAAATATTGGAAAACTTGCAATGAAAGGTAGAGAGCCCTTGTATCAGCCTTGCACCCCAAAGGTATGTTAGACTATCTAGCAACAAGTCCTTGGTCAATATATGTATTACTGTTGGGGCAATTTTTTGATGTGTGTATATATGTATGCATGTGTGTGGGTATATATGTTTAATTTAAAATTTTTGAATGAATGATAATTATTAGGCTACTTGCATCTTCTTTTCAGGGATGTCTTGAACTTCTATCCCGTAGTGGGATAACAGTAAAAGGCAAAAGGGCAGTTGTAGTTGGACGCAGCAATATTGTCGGATTGCCAGTCTCGTTGCTTCTGTTGAAAGCAGATGCAACTGTAACCATTGTTCACTCCCGCACTCCTGATTCTGAAAGCATCATACGAGAAGCTGATATTGTTATTGCTGCAGCTGGACAAGCAAACATGGTACGCAGATGAACTGTGATCCAGATGCACATTCCATCTGCAAAACAGTCGCTGCATGTTTTAGTTTATTAGTCTTGTTCAAAGTGCCTAGTATCCACTACTTGGAAGTAGTTAATTGTTCCAAAAAAATAATCCTTGGAGCTGACCTTGTACTCTATGCTAAAAATGACGTCTTATTTTCAGATAAAGGGAGATTGGATTAAGCCTGGTGCTGCAGTTATTGATGTTGGGACAAATGCTGTTGATGATCCAAGTAGAAAATCAGGCTATAGGCTTGTCGGGGATGTGGATTTCCAAGAAGCGAGCAAGGTGGCGGGATGGCTTACTCCTGTTCCTGGGGGCGTCGGCCCGATGACCGTAGCCATGTTGCTCAGGAACACTTTAGATGGTGCCAAACGCAAAATATGCAGTGAGACTGCATGTTGACGTTTCCCTCTTTTGTTACTGAAGAAAAATATGAAAAAAAAATTCTTCTGCTGTACATTGTAATTTAATTTTGTCATCCAGAGCGGTAATAAAATGTCTGATTCAGATTTCATTACATTTATTTCAGTGACTCAATCGATTTGTACTTAATTATTACTTGTATAATAATCCTTCCGAACTTTAATTATTTCTTGAAGCAAATGCAATTTGCCATTGTGCTATTTTTCTTCAATTGTCACTTCGGCTTCGTCTGTTCATTACCATTTGATTTAGATGAATTAATCTGTTCATCACATCGAGCTCTGTTAGTATAAAAGGTACAAAAGTTAAATACTATTTTTAAAAAAAGTGATATGTTAATCATATTAAAACAATGTAAATATTTTTTTAGTTATAGTTGAAGTCGGGTTTAGAGGCTTTGTTTTGATTAGGGGCTTTGTTTTAATTGGGTGGTTTTATTTCTTCAAAAATAACCTAATTTTCATTCGGAGTTCAAATCTTTTATTTTTTATCACATTTTTCGGGTTTGAATATTTTTTTATTTTATATTTTTTTCTTTACACTCCTACTCACTGTGATCTAATCAAGGAATATCATTTTTTTGAACATATTATTAACACTTCATTAATTTCGATCGAAAATTTGCAATGATTATAAAACAACTTTCTAAGTTCAACTTTTTGTAATTATAATTAGATTTTTATAGTTGAGGCAAAAAAGAAAAACGTAAGTTTGAATAAATGTATAATAATAAATATAAGCATTTGTAGTTATTAATAGGAAGAAATCTTCATCAGGTATTCTAATATATAAATGAACAAGATTCCCTCAAAAATAATAAAATTAAAAACGGTGTAATAACATGATGTAAATTAAAATTATAATGTATATATTATGTCAATATTTATAACTTTATTTATTAAGAGACAAAATCATAATTTATACTTTTATATTAGGGTTAAATCGAAAAGACGCTAGAGAAAATAATATTCTAATTTTAATTTCAGGTGAATCAAAATTCTATCCAACACATGGGGATACCTTTAGATTAAAAAGAAGGTGTGATTTTATGTTCTTATAGCATCACTCGATCATAAGGAAACATACTTAAACAAGTAAATGCTACTCCTCATTTAATTTGTTAACATCATATCTTTTAAAATATCAATAATCAAATAACTTATTTTAGAGGAAAAATAGTTACTGTGCACTATTAACTACAAATTAAATATTATTCAAAAGAAATGTCATGGCAAAAACTAATACCACATTAGAAATGGCGTAATTCAAAGCAATGAAGACTCTAAAGTTTCCAAACCATTACCGCGGACTGATCTCTAACTGCACTATAAAAAACCGGCTCCAATGCCGCCATGGCTACAATGGCCGCTTAATGAAAGAAATATATATTCATAAGTTAGATCTCTTAAGCATTATGATTAATCATGATTAAAAATATAAATATCTATCATTTAATCTTTTGATAAAATAAAGAATTAATTTCTTAATCATGATTAACAATAATAATAAAATAGATAAATGAGAAATAAAATTATATCTCTAGTCATGAAATAGTTAAAGAACAAATTAATTAATTTAGGTGTCAACTTAAGAAGATTTTTCTCACTCTACCAAATCCCATAGATGGTATGTGGAATTGATTTGGAAAGTCTGGGGATCCATGAGACAATGGTTCATTTATATATCCATACATTTTTGCATTTTCACCATCAAAAAACGTAATCCATGAATATGGTTGTACACAAATGTTTATAAATATTTAACACATTTATGAGGATTTAAGTTATCAAAGAAAGATGAACAAAAGTGAATGGACCACATTAATAATAAGAAATCGTTTCTTAACATTTTATTTTGAAACTTACGAAATTCTTTATATTCTCTCACTTGGTCCATATACTTTTATCTTAATCTTTCATTCATTCAATTTTATTCTTTATGCAGAAATAAAATACAAGAATCATGACGATATGACATCATAATTGATTAATATCTTCCATGCATCACTTATACTTTAGTTCTTTCAAAATCCTCATTGCAACTTTATGAAATAAACCTTATGTTTATTTCGAGTCCAACATTTATAAGTTATTCTCCCCTAAATATATACTTCTTAATGAGAAATAACTTTACTAAAAATAATAATAGTTTACATATAGACAAAATGTCCATGCAACTACAGCATAATGGAATCAAGTCCCATTTTATTTACATAATCCCTGAAACTCTTTGTTGACATACCTTTTGTCAGAGGATCAGCAATCATCAAGTCAGTGCTAATATGTTCAATGGCTATTGTCTTCTTTTTGACATGACGTCTTAGAGCTCTATACTTAATATCAATAAATCTACTTCAACCATCACTTTTGTCACTATTAGCCAAGAACACAACAACTGAGTTATCATTATATCTTCAATGGTTTAGATACAGAATCCACAATTCTAAACCTTGATATGAAACTCTTCAACCATATACCATGCAAGGTTG
>LTAE01000798.1:0-70399 GCA_001647135.1 Pontederia paniculata
TTAAGGGTCCGGGGTTGGATGGAGGAGCGGGCTACATCATTAGATCCGCTAATGGCAAACTTATCTTTGCAGGTTCAACTTGCCGCATTTTTGACTCGGTGATTGCTGCCGAAGCCTGGGCGCTAAGGATTGGATTGCTTAAATGCAAGCAACTCGGCCAACTCAACGTTTCGGTAGAATCAGACTCGCAAGCCTTGGTGCATATCGTGCAGAAGAGATCCAACTATCCATCGCATGTGAAAAGCACAATTTTGGATATTTTACATGTACTCGATAGTTTCCAAAATTTTTCAATCAAACATGTATATCGAGAAACCAATAGAGCAGAAGACTACTTGGCAAACCTGGGAAGGCAATCCCAGGAGGATTCTTTTTGGTCGGACGATCCACCTTGCGATCTTCTGAATATTTTGTATTTGGACAACTCAAATTATCATTCTAATAGATAAGTTCCTCTTTTCAAAAAAAAAAGAAAAAATGGTACCTAGTCCAGTGAAAGCCACCCCTTGTACACGGGTTAAATTAAATTCAGAAGGATCCTTCACGGAAGCTAACAAGGCGAGAAATACTATAGATGGAGGTCTAGGCTCTGCCATATGAATTATTTAAATGTCGGCTATTTAGGGTAAAAAATGATCTTGGTTGAGTTAGACACGATGGACTTTGTTCACATTACAAACACATCAACATTCTATGCTATTGGAGGATAAGAAATATCATGTCTAATATGTGGCATATTGTGCTACATTTTTTTTCTTTTTGAAATATCTCATGTACATCCTAAAGCTAACAAAACTATTCATTTTTGTGGACGATCAGAAGAGCGTCAGTGTTGAAGAGAATGATGAAAGATCGTCCGAGGGCTCTTGAGTTAAAGCAATGGACGATCAAAGAAATGCTGAGAAAAATAAATGTCTTCCGAAGGTGAAGAACGGACGATCGAGAGATTTCAGACAAAGAAAAAGGTCGTCCGAGAGTTTTGGAGTTAAAGCAGTGGATGATCGAAAGAGTGTTTGAGCTGAGGTGAAGATATGAGCGGATGTCCGAAGGATCAGTGAACGACCGATGAAATTTACATGGAGACTGCGGTTGTCCGAGAGCTGATGAGCCAATGCAGCGGAGTCGCGGATGACCAATAAACATGACAGAAGAATGGAAGGTCGTCCAAAGAATTTGACTGTTGTCAGAGGACGTCCAAAGAGTGTCAGAAGAATGACAGAATAACTACGGACGTCCGAGAAATTCAGTGAAGAATGAGCAAACGTCCGAAGTACTTAGTGAAAAATGAAAGGACGTCCGAGAGATTCAGAGAGAATCAGCGGGCGCCTAGAGAAGGGTTGAAGAATTAACTACAAGTCAAGTCGGGCGATCGAAGGATTGACGTGCAATCAGCGGATGACCGAAGTAGCTTGACAGAGGACTTCAACTGAAGTAAAGGGCGTCTGAGAGATTGGTGTGCAATCAACGGACGACCAGAGAAGAGTTGAAGAACTAAGCACAAGTTAAGATCGGGCGACTGAAGGATTGACATGCAATCAGCGGACGACCGAAGGATTGACATGCAATCAGTAGACGACTGAAGGATTGACATGCAATCAGCAGGCGACCGAAGGAGCTTGACAAAGGAACAAAGGCTAAAGCTCTGAATTATAGACGTCCAAAGGTGAGTGGTGGACGACTGAAGTACTAGACGACAGTTCAATGGATAACTTCACCATAGCAGCGGTTGACCGAAGCAAAGGAAGCGGACGATCGGGGGGTAGGTGAAGAGTATTGTACTTGCATTAACGACTAATTTTTTGAGAGAGAAAGATTAAGTCGTTAGTGCAGAGTATAACTTATAATTCCAAGAGTCTTGGGAAGTAACTTTTGGCTAACTTTGACAAATTTGTGTAGAGAACTTGAGAGTTTGTGTGAATAGCCTTAGTTCCTCCGTCTGAGCATTCGAGTGACTAATCCATAATAGAAGAAAGTAAAATGTGTGTTCAAGAGTGAACACTTTGTAAGAGGTTGTCTCCTTGCCCTCACAAGAAAGGAGAAGAAGTTGTAAGGGAGTCTTCGCCCTTGAACAAGGAGTTTAGTGATCTTCGGAGGTCTCGAGCTCGAGAAGACTGGAGCGAGGATGTAGGCCAGGAGTTCGGCCGAACCTCATCAGCAAACCTTCGTTTATTTGTTTGTTTGTCTTCTTCTTCCTTGCATTTGCATTTGCATATGTGTGCTTCCGCTATGATAACTAATTTAGATTATCAAAAATTATAAATACATAAATTCACCCCCCCCTCTTGATGTCATCTAGATCCTACAGACTACACCTCTAAATTGTTTAAGAAAATAATGATTTTACTTAACGACATTAGAGAAAAATATTTTTTTATAAATAAGCCAATTGTAAATCCTTGCTAAAGATCTTTGTCCAACCCAACCAACTCTCAGTAGAGTGGTTGGCACTTTACTACCTCTTGTAGAGGTCAAGGGTTCAAGTCCCATGTGGGACGTAGTTTATTTTTATTTCTTGTATTAGGCCAGTGGCCTCCTTATGTTACCGAAAAAAAAAAGATCTTTGTCCAAGTCTCGCGAAATAGATGAACTAAAGAAATCATACATAAAAGGCACAAGAATTTAATGAAATTTACCTTTGATTGGGCTAAAGGCACAATAATTTAACGAAATTCACCTTTGACTGGGCTACGTCCTTGGACGACGATTGGATTCTCTTTTTTATGTAGAAAAAAAAAGATGACATAAGATGCATAATAATTCAAACTACAGGGAGTTTATATAGAGACTCCCAATACAAAATAGGAACAAAAACTTTAGAGCCATTTAGATTTTGATGAATTCATTGTCCCAATTATTTGAGAGATTGTGATGCACAAGAGTCATATGGATTTATTACTGGGTTAAGATTAAAGATGTTATTAACAAATCTCCATATTAACTTTATCTTCAAAATATAATAGTTGTCATGTTCTTCCATCGTCAAGTAAGTCCAGGCAATATTGGAACTTGCTATACGAAACCAACTTGTTTATTTGTTATGACAATCTTATTCATAGTGATCTTCTTAGTACAAATGATAGTATTTAACATCAATGTGTTTGATCATCTCATGATGCACTTCATCCTTGGTCAAACTTATTGCACTCAAGTTGTCATAATGCACTATATCATGATCTTGATGTCAGATCTTCAACTACTTGCATTGCTTGGAACTCGACCTTATATCTTATTGAGCTGTGAGTGAGGCAGCGAACAAAAAAGACAAAGACAATTCTGCAATGTGTTGCCTTGAGCAACTAAAGGAAGATTCCTACTACACTACCTATGCCTTACAATAGTTTATATTCCCTTGTTGCATTCACCCTCGGCCTTTCCTACCTTTTTTACATTAGGGTATTTTTTTATTCTCTCTTTAGTATTGCCTTTCGATTCTAGGAGCCATGTCTCTCGAGAAAGGTCATCTCTCCTATGCTCAATACATATGGCTCGTTGCTTTTAGTAAAGTATTCCTTATACAATAGTTTCAGTTCTAACCAAAGGTCAAAAAATGTATGGCTATTTAAACGAACTAGATCGAGACTTACGACCGATATGTCCTCGTGGGCAAGAGAGCAACTTCTTTAACCTCGAAGCCGCAAGCAAATTACACGCCATCTTAAAATATGTGATCGGGCTCTCTAAGTGCTGTGGTGAATTTATACGGTTATTTGAAAATGAAAAGAAAAGGCTTCTTTGCGGGGAAATCAGACCCATGATCAAAGAGGACTACCTATAGAAGCCTGAAAGAAAACGGGCAGCCATTAATCACTTGTACTTGAATCTTGAATAACGTGTTTAGTAGTTAGGCAAAGCATAAGAAATCGGCTCGGCCATATGTCCATGTAGAACTCGCTCCTCTCTTGCTTTTTTCCTTATTCAACATTTTTCTGGTTGAAAGTTAATTTCTCTTTCTAGACGTCAATTGAAATCAGGCAACTTTTTAAATCTTGTCATTTTCCTCATCATGAGGAAATGGATGAAGCTTCCTTGTCCTATTTTATTTTGATTCACTTTCATTGCCCAAAATTAGAAATCTTAGAAGTAATTATCCTATTATTCAATAGTGATTAACTAGTTGCTCACTTGAACAACCAAACTGGTTTTCTTTAGAATCAAAGTAGCAACGAGTGTAGGTAATTCTATTTCTATGCATTACGGGTTCTTCAATCAGCTTATTTTATAAGCGAGGTGGCTCGGAGATCTTCAACTAGCTCCCTTCCTTTGCAACTTTTATCAATGTCATGTATTTTATCTCAGTGATAGATAATATAACTGAAGACTATAAAGTGACCTTCCAACTAATAACAATATTGCCAAATTGAAGACATGTCATGTCATTGATCTTCTCTCATTAGTATCTACAACATAATCTGAATTAGAATAACCAACAATCATACACTTTGCATAATGAGACCAATATAAGATGTTCCTCTCAAATATCAGAATATGTGCTTCACTACTTGTTAATTTTCTTTCCTTGAATTGCTCATGAGTCTAGCGTCACCATTAACTACATATACTATAGCGACCAACTTCGACATGGCCGATTACTATAGATCAAGGGGGGTTAATATTGACAAAATTCAAATTCAATTAGTGAAAGATTGTACAAATATGATAAGAAAAATTAATTAATTAATGGAATTCGCGAACATTTCAGCATGATCTTTGCATGAAATGGATAGTGACATAAATGCCCATGGATACAAGATGATATATGTAATCATAAATAAAAAGAAATACTCATATAAGGGACAAACATCCATATATAATTATGCATATAGGAACACATATGACTCATAATCAAATATATGAAAGGAGGAAACAAAGTCCTCATGAGTCCATAAAGCAAATATAATATCGAAATCCCAAATCCATAAGGCCACTAGGATGAACAACAAGTATCAAAGTATGGACATACAAGAGTTTTCTACTTATTCTATATTAAATAAGCAAATGATAAAAATGATTACACTACGTTCGTCCCCGACCTCACACAAGTGATACCCATCCAATGTCCATCACATGTCAATACTAACAATCATCACATGCGAGAAGAGGAATGGGGGGTGAGCATAATTTGACTCAGTGAGCAGAGGAGGCACAATATAAAGAAAATCGATAAAATCGAAGCTCACAAATGCAATATGATAAAATGTCGATGAAATCGTGCAATGTATGCCATGTAAAAATATTTGCCCACTTTAGTCACAAAAAAAGTAAGCTAAAGAGGGAGAAAATCCTCACTAAGGGCGTACAACCAATATTGGTCCGAAGTAAGTTGTTGTGCGGACTAAAACTTGCCACCATACACAGACTTAATATTTTACCTACTCGACGTCATCCACATGAGGATGTAAATATGATTATTTAATAGTTTGCCTCCATGGAATAGATTTAATAGTTTCCATACCTACTCAGAGTTGATTATTCTCTGAAAAAATATAAAACAAAAACTTGCCGAGTGATGACTTTAACATAACAAGATGTGCGCAAAAGAATGCACACACATTTCATAAGTAAGAGTCTAACATAAGATTCTAATCCACAAACAAAAACATCAAATTCCATAAAAACTCAAGAATATAAAAAATATCATAAGTGCCCTTCATAAAGTTCATATGGAGAAGGATAAGATGTCTGCATGAACTTTAGACTGCCTTAAATAAATAAAGAATGACACACACACACACACACACACACACACACACACACACTCATATGGAATTCCATATGATGCAAGACAACCACATGAATGCAAAAACTCATTCGAAAAGCACTTGTTACCTCGATGCATGACTATGGTTATCTACGAGAGCATTCGTAATGTCGTCATAAATTCACTCACTTCAATGTTGCTTGACCTCGTCGCATCGTCGGGTACCACACGTCCGAATCTAAATAAAAATTAGCAAGAACACAATCAAATACCCATGTAAATTCTATTAGTTCCCATTGTCACACACATATGTCTAAGTTCATGAATTAACCCTCTCCATGGATTGTAATAAGCATATCTTTTATATTTTCTTTTATCTATAATTTATTTAAATAATTAATTCCTTTAATAATCTATAACAATTAATTTAATTTTCACATTAATTTAATAACTCAATAGTTATGCATTTTAATTATCCTAATGTTTAAATCAATTTTGGATTTAATGTTTATTATTAATTATTTATCTGTGAATTCTTTGGAATTGTTCAATTGGCATCTTCCACATGCTTGTAAACTAGTACTTATCTTATGAATATATATTGCCATAGCCACATACGTAAATTTTTGGAGTATCCATTTATAACATGTGTTAATTATCTTATAATATATGAAGATGCATAAGTGTCTTGGGTCACTTTATGCACTATATTTCACATGATCTAAATCTAGATTATTTTAGTAAATTGATCTTACTGTACACCACATGTCACAAGTAATATTATGATGGATCCCTATACTAATACCAAATATATTTATAATGTCAACAATAACGTATTATTATTATTTGTAATATACATTAATAAATAACTTATTGTAATTAAATAAACTTATTCACCACATTCACCTACTATCATATCATTTATTTTTTTTGCAAAAAAACATGAAATGTATTATTGTCTATCCTTTTATAATTGAATCTAAAAACTTTTATTCTACCAATTAACTTAATTTAGTGTTAAATAATTATTTTAGTATTAATATCATCTACGAGAAACATTTTTATTATTCAATCCCATAACCATTTTTAGATTATAATATTCTTAAGTCCGTCATCTTACAATATATATTATTTTAGACAAACAATAAATTAACACTATCATAATAACTCAACTTCATAAGTAGTGATACTAAAATTAACCGACCACCGTCATTCAAACATTAACACTGTATCCTTCATCCCAATATTAGATCCCACCAATATCTACAACATGCTAAAAACTTATATCATGTGCATATCAAACAACTTACTATCTATAGTGAAAACTACCATACAATAATGCTATCAATTAACTCAACACAATTTGAGTAATCGTTCTAACCCGAAAAGAGTAGAGGTTGCTCAACTGAGATTTTTTTGTCGCTCATGGTGACCTTAGACAAAAAAAATAATGGCGACTCTCTTGAAGAGCAAATAAAGCCGAAGTTGGCAACTTGAGAGGTTTAAAAAAAACAAACGTAGAGCCTCGATGATGCATGATGCTTCATCCGAATCATCTTTAATGTGAGAGTTAAAGTGTGAAGTCGTTGGCGAAATCCCATCGAACGGAGTTCCTTCGGCTCTTATCTCCTCATGCGGTTGCGCTTAACTAGGTGTTGAATGCCTCTTTGACCTATATGGATAGCTTGGTCTCGACAAACTCATGAATGTGATAATGTTCGATGGTGGTGGTGCTCGATGGAGCCGACAAATCAAAGCATCAAATTGTGACTAAAACCCTCCCCTAGCCACTGTGAGGAAAGTGAGAAAAGTGAGAGGAAAAATGTAAGAACGGAAGGGTCTTATCCCTCTCCATATTGGGCAAGGTTTTATTGGAAGATGAAATTGTCCCTAAAAAATTCAACTCTATTTTTTTATTTTTTATTTATTTAACTTATCTAAAAGCTGAGGCAATTACATATATAATATTAGATCTCATGCACATTATAACATACATTATGCTTTCAACTGCATCAACATAACATACATGAGACATGTACTCCTTCTCTGCATCAAATTATGGTGTGCAACACATGGAAACACTTACATTTAAAGTTAATGGAGTGCTCAAGAACTACTTTGAAGACATTTCAAATCTGAATAAAATCTATCGAATATATATTTTTTTTTTTGAGAAAAGAAGAGTTTACCTTATGTGCGAATCCCTAACTATCTTCATCCCCAAAATATTTTGAGCTCCACCAACATTCTTCGAGTTTCTTCAAATTCTAAAAATCTTACATGTTCCGAGTCACGATAACCATATTATCATCATATAAGAGCAGATAGATGTTGGAACTATGCTCCACCTTCTTGTGATACATACAACTTTCTAGTGAATCTCTATTTGTAATCCCCTTATGTTATCCCTAAGGGGCCGTTTGGCGCATTCCCAATTTTTGTTAACCGGTAATTTAGATCACCATTAAAATAGATTACCACTTTATAAATTACCGGTAATATTATATATAGTGTTTGGTAAGTAGCAAAAACATAAATTATAATTTAAATTATGAAACAAAAAATTACTAAAGTACCCTTCAAAATTGTTGAATTAAAATAAATATAAACAAAAAATAAAAAAAAAGTGAGTTAGGTCAAAATATGAGTTTATATTATCAATCATTCATAAAATAATTAAAAAAATAGATGATAATGTTTAACACTATTATTTTGTAATAAAATATAAATATTTTTAAAGTTCGGTTGAAGGAATAATTTTGTCAAAATGCATATCATCTTGATGGTAATCTGAAAAGACACCTCCCACGGGTGCTATCTTCATTACCAGTAAGGTGGTAATTTAGATTACCAGAGAAGTAAAAATCACCGGTAATATGTTGCAGCCAAACGTGGTAATATAATGGGCCCTGAGAATTTTAAATTAAATAACCGGTAATCTATTTGCATTACCTCATACCAAATGCCCCCTAAGAGAAATCTCGTCTGGGGCGGCTTGCGCCATTCATTTGGAAATCAAGGGAGAGTCTTGGAGATTTTTGATAACCCACCCAATGGGAGCTCAAAGGATATTCTATTATGTAATTCTCCAACTTCCAATAAATATCTATTTCTGTTCGAGGATGTAGCTTAGTTAAGGATTAACCTTATTAAATTTCGGTGTCCTCCTCTGCATGTGATTTCTTCTCTCTTACATAATTTTCGCAACAAACCAATATTAGAGCAATATCTTGGTACATCTCTAACGTCCTACTACAAAAAATTATGAGAATCTCATAAGTTTAACAAGGGTCGAAGCCAGTTAGTTACATAACCCAAAGCAAAATTGCTTATTTCCAAAATCTATTATCAATACAAGAGTACAAAAATGGGCAAAGTATTCCATCTCAAGGCCACAAACTTATCATTAACTTTTGACACAATGACTAAGTTATGAGGCCAAAAGAATTCATAGAAACATATATGTCATGAGTTTGTGACCGATTAGCGATGAATGAATAGCTAAAATGATCCGAAACGATAGCACATAAAATGCATATTTTGCATAGCATACGAAAAATAGACACAAAAAACATGAGAATGAATGCAACATTCAAGAATCTTTACCCTCTAATTCAATTCAAAACTGAGAATGCGAAGATTTGAATGGAATGAAGAAACAAAAAGATAGAAGAGAGTAAAAGGAAAGGAAAGAACTCTAACCTTACTAGTGAAAGGATCGTACGAGCTTTGGAGGCACCCAAATTTGTAGCTCTTAGGGTGCATTACTAACTTTTGATTGATTAACTTAGTAATCAATTTGGGAATCGTATATTCCCCTTGAAATAAAATTACACCAAATAAAATGAATCTCCTTCCTTCTAAAAAGTGTGATAATATTTTTTTATTATCATAATTACAAATTATAATTTTTTCAAAAAAATTATCTCACCTCTAAAAAAAATTATATGAACTTTTCACTTTTTCTCTCTTCTAGTATCGATATTTTATTGTCTATAATCTCTCCCTTCTCTTTTCTTTAATATTATAACATTATCTCTTCTCTAATTTTTTTTTCAACGTGATCATTTTCTCTCTCATATAAAATTTAAGTTTCTCTCCCTTCTAATAAGTCATTTTCTCTGTCTTATAATCTAATCTCATAACTTTCTCTCTCATCCAATTTTATCATTTTTTTCTCTATTGTAATATCCTACTTCATCTCTCATATAATATTTAACTTTCTCTCTCCACCATTTTCTTATTTTTCTTTCAAGTAATATCTCACTTTCTCTCTCATATATTTTTCTCATTTTATCTCTCCTATAATATAAACTCATAACTTTCTCTCTCCTTCAATTTTCTCATTTTTTATCTTTTGTAATATCTCACTTTATTTCTCTTATAATATTTCACTTTTTCTCTCTTCCGTTTATCTCATTTTCTCTCTAATGTAATATTAATATTTCTCTCTCCTCCAATTTTCTCATTTTTTCTCTTTTGTAATGTCTCACTTTTTCTCTCCTCCATTTTTCTCATTTTGTCACTCATGTAATATCTCACTTTCTCTCTCCTATAATATTTTACTTTCTCTCTCCTATAATATAATTTCATAATTTTTTCCCTCCTTTAATTTTTTCAAATATAATATCATACTTTCTCTCTCATCTAATATCTCACTCTCTCTCATGTAATACTTTACTTTCTCTCTCCTATAATCTAATCTCATAACTTTCATTTTCCTCCAATTTTACCATTTTCTCTCTCCTATAATATCATACTTTCTCTCTCCTCAAATATATCTTTTCCTCTCTCCTATAATATAATTTCATAACTTCATATCCTCAATTTTTTTAATATACTTACTTTCCCTCTTCTATAATCGTTAACTTATCTTTTTTTTAATATCATAACTTTCTCTCTCCTTTTTTTTATTTTCTCCTCCTGTAATATCTCATATTTCACTTTCTCCCACATAATACTCATCTTTTCTCTAATATTTTTTATAAATTATAAAATTAAATTTATTTTAAATAGATTCCGATCTCGAATCAAACATGATAATGTTAGATTTTTAGAAAGGGTTTAATGTTGTTGTCCCCTATTTAAATGGGGGACAACTTGAGACCCATTGTATTAGTCGTTGGATCAAAGATCCACGGTTGCAAACGGTTTAATCACTTTTTATTACAGCCATGGATCTCTGATCCAACGGTTGATACAATGGGCCTCAAGTTGTCCCTCATTTAAATAGGGGACATCAACATTTTGTCCTATGATTCCTTAAAATCACATTTCATGGAATATTATGATTCCAAGAAATATTATATTCCATCAACCAAATACACCTTTATTCTCTAGTCCTATGTCGTCTAAGAGAAGGAATGGAGAGTGGCTTCATCTTTGGATGTTTATATACAATTAATTATTTTTATGAAATCATAATATTCTATTACCTCTAACTCAAAATTTAATTCACTAGCTAGTTAAATCAACTTTCGACATTTGACCAACATATCAATCAAACAACACATCTCCTTATTATTATTATTATTATTATTATTATTATTATTATTATTATTATTATTATTATTATTATTATTATTATTATTATTATTATTATTATTATTATTATTATTATTATTAAACTAAAATCAATTAGTAATTAAATAGTTAGTAACAAATAATAATTTAATTAGTACATAGCAATTATATTTTAAATATATAAAATTAAACAAAGTATTTTTTGACAAATATGATATTTGAATTAATCGATAAACATAAAATGATTGAAAAATGCAAATGATAAGTTAAATAGTTTATTTTGTTATATTCTAAATGAAAATAAATCATTTTTTATCTTAGTTTAATATTAATGAATATAATAATAAAATAAAATTTAATTTTATTATGTCAATAATTCATTATTGGATTATTTTAATAAAAAAATATAAATCAATAAAACAACAACAAATAACAAACTGAATATATAATATAAACATAAGATTATTTCCTTTGACAAATTCTAATTATACTTTTTTTCTGAACCTAATTCTAAATTATAAAGTTATAAATTTTAATCTCCAAACTTATCATAATTTGTCACTCAAGTCGTTTTGATTATAATGTTTTTTAATCTCCAAACTTAATTTTTTTAATAATTATTAAACGTCATAATCAAACTTTTTTTTAATAATTATTAATATCATTTCTACCCTTACTTTCTTAATTATAATGCTTCAAAAAAAAAGTAGGCATACGACGTAAAAAAAAACTCACACCCCAATTAGTAGAAGAAACCGCAACTCCATGTGATTTGGTAGTAAGAGTCGGAGAAGAACAATTACTCATTTTTAAAACCAGTATTTTTAAGATCAAAGAGTCGGGCGAAAAAAAGAGTATAGTTCAAGATCATTTGTATTAATTTAAAAAAATAAAGTAAAAGTACAAATAATATTAAATAATTTTTTTGATGACTATGACATGTTTGATCGATGTTGTTTTTAAAAAATTAATATATTTTTATACTATATAAGAGAGGGCATTTTATAATTATTCAAAAAGTAAAGTCAACAGATTTTTGGAAATATTGGGACATAATGACATGATTGCCAAATAGGAATAAGTTCAAAACTTATAAAATTATAATTTAGGCTTAAATGTGAAAATATTATAATTGAGAGATTAAGACGAACTAATATTAAAAATTATATAGTACAAAACAATAAATAATAATGAAAATGTTTAAAGTATAATCATAAATAAAATTCAATATGCTAATAGTTAAATATATGGCTTTGTTTGGCTGCCGAGCGGTTGGCCTTCAAACGCTTGGCTAAGCGTTGTCCTAGAGGTTGACGGTTTAAGTGTTTACCAAAGAGGGCCTATATGTTAACGTTTCAAATGTCTCAAATTGTTGCATACTAATAATTTGTTGTCATTATTAATTATACGTACCAAATCATACTTTTGGGACCTATCAAATAATTCCATAGCCAATCAAAGAAAAAAACAATTGTATGAGATCTTTTGGGCTCATTTTTATTAATTGAAGAATAAAAGAATAATTTAATAAATACTAGAATTTGAAAATTATTCGGTGTTAGTCATTTGAGACAGGCGAAAACATTTCTAAAATTCAAAAAAGTGATTAAAATTGAAGTTTTTTAAAAAATATATTAAGTTTGAGAATGTTGTCAGAAAAAAATAAGGTGATAACTATCTCATATGATATTAGGGATGTAAAGTATTAAAAATATAAATATAAAGATATTATTTTTTCTATTGGTTTAAATTTTTAAGATTATTGATAGCATATCTAATTTAACATAATATTAAAGTTAGATGTCCTGAGTTCGAAGCACTACGTTGCTTGTATTAAAAGTTAATTGTCTTCATTAGTTATTCACGTTTTGAATTAGACTAAAATTATTATTGTGAGTGTTAAGAATATAAATATAAAAATATTGCGCTTCACAGTAGCTTAGATTTTTAGGACTATTGATAACATATCTAATTTAACGTAATTTTAATAGTGATACATGATTTAAGTTTATATATATAAGCTAGTAAAAATTATTTTTCATATTTTTGTTATCATAGTATAAATATTAACTCAGCTCTAGTTAGACACTTTGTTTGAATACAAATTTGATTTATGCATAAACATCAGCAATGCTAGAGCCCTAACATTTTATGTTTTGCCTTTTTACTATAAATTTGATTATACTTTTAAAGCCCAGTAACCTAAAAATTAAGAAAATAATATAATCTCATTCAAGGGAAAACTGATGAATGAAGATAATTAATGGGAGTAAATGTTCTGACCCATAATCACTAATATCTATATGCTACTAGACTCAATATTTCAATTAATCACTATGAATCGTTAAAATAATGAGGTTGGAGAGTCTACTTAGTAGTTTTGCTAAGTAGGTTTTTAGCGGTGATTCATACCGTCAGATTCGAATCTGACGATATGAGATCAAATATAAAAATTCAAAATAATTTTTAAAGATTTGATCTCAGATCGTCAGATTCAAATTTGACGGTGTGGAACATCACTAAGAAGCTCTTTCTCCTAAAATAATTTGGATTAATAAGAAATATTATTAATAATGTTTTAGCGTGACCAAATCAATTTTCACCATAACAAGTTAATTCACGACAAACCAATAAAAAATAGTAGTTTCGAATTAATTATTAAATTTCATTTTGGTAGAATTTATTAATTATGCTTTTTGGACACTCTTATGTATAAAAAGATATATTATTATTAAAAATAAAGAATATGTGGAGTAGATTCAACTTCACATGTATGAACTGTCATCAGATCTATAATGAAGGACTAAGATCAACACGTGAAGTCTTTCATTTTAAATGAAGATAAAGATTTGAATCATTCATTTGAATCATTCATTATAAATTTAATGACAGTCCATACATGTAGAGCAAAATCTGCTACACCAAGAGCAGATATTTCTTAACCCATTATATTTTTGTTTGGACAGCGCCAAACCGAGCTTAACCAAGACCTCGTTCGCAGCCCGTTACGGCCTCGCCCTCGGCGTCGACGAGCCGAGCCCAAATCCCGTCGCTGGATCAAATAAACCAGTCACAGTGAGCATCGATTCCCAGCTTCTCTTTTTCTTGGTTCATTTTTTCTTCGCCCTCTGCTCGTCGTCATCTCCTCCTCCGACGGCGATCGCCGTCGCCCTCACGCACCAGCCACCGCCGACGCCTACTTCGCTATGCGCTTCGCCGACTAATTGATGACGCACTCCAAGCGTCCCTACCGCCACACGACGACGGCTCCAACCTCTAACCTCGCCGGAGGAACCACAGACGGCGCCACCACCCTCTCTCCAACCGCCAACGCCTCGCCTCCCATGAAGAAGGCCAAGCCCGAACCGCCTCTAGCTGTCTTTTCCCCGACGGAGGAGAAGAATGTACTCCACCCCCGTTTGGACACCGCCGCCGCCACCGCCATCGGAGGAGGCGCCGGCAGGGAGGAGGACGGGATGCTCGCATGCCAGGAGGAGCTCAAGGCCGGCTATTCTTCCGTACCATCTGCTGCCGTGGTAACCGGCGTCGCCTCGAACATTGGTAGGAAGAAGGCCACATCGCCGCAACTGCCCGCTAAGAAGCCGTTGCTCATCAAGTTGAAGAAAGGTATGCCGCTATATGTAATTTATTAGTGATTGCACCAACTTTAATAATGTCGTTAAACTAGTTTTTTTTTTTTGGCTCCATCCTGTTATGCTATTCTTTTCCCCTATTTGCTTCCAAGTTGCTAAAACCCTGAATCTTGCTGAAATAAAATTGTCGCCCTGTGCTGTTCTGGTTCCTCAATTTTATCATCTCCGGTAAAATTCTCAATAAGCATATGGGATTAAGCTCCTCTTACAAGAACAAGTTCTTGAAGATTATCCATTGAGATTTCTGATACATCGTCATCAATATTTATATTTTAGCCATGCAATATGTCCGAAATGAGTACTTCCCATCGGAGAAGTAATTAACTCCCCATTTACCTTTTCACTGTTCCTTTCGCAAAGGAAAGGTAATGGAGGGAAAGTGAAACTAGGGAAATAAAATGGAAGAGAATGGGTTGAAAGATTTAACTTTGTTTGAATTACATGACTAAGGGAGGGAAACAAAGGTAACTTATAATTTTATTTGGATGAATATACCCATCATATGTGTGTTTATATGTTTAAATGAGAAATTTCGTTTTAATTATATTTTTCTCTTTCTTTTCATCTCATTTTAGAGTTGAAAGAAAATTGGGGTGTTGGAGGGGACTTTCCTCTCCATTCGTTTCCCTTATAAATTAAACAAAATGAGATTAAAACTTACCCTTCCTTCTTTTCAAATCCTTTACCCTACTTTCTCTAACCAAACAGTTTGATCAAAGCTTTGTTATTCGGGAATAAGAATTGTTAATCTGATTTGGTTTGTTATTCATATAATTGTTCTTTTTTGGTTAAAAAGTTATTGATTAGGAATAATACATTTGTTATTTTGGAGATCCTATCGATAGGATATCTCAAAGTGACAGCATATCTTTCCTATGTATGATGGTTCTGTGGTCCATATGGTCCTAACATAATGGAGTTATTTTCAGAGGGGAGTCAAGCTATTTAGAGAAAATGGTAACATTTGCAAGACATATGACTAGAGATTGGTTGGCTTGATAAGTGTAATCTTCATTGTAATCTTGTAAACATATGTATCCCATCCTCCCATCAATAAATATGAATTATTACAAATTTTGGCAACCATCCTTTTCATTCTAAAATAATGCGTATGGATGAAATGTGATTAAGAATAAAAGAAAAAAAAAGAAATGAGATAAACTTTGATTTGATTATTTTTCCCTTAATATTTTGTATTAAAAAATAGAATTTAATGGTAATGTACGATTTGCTAATTGTTAACAGTCTAACTTACTTTTATTTTCTTTCTATCCTCCTCACACTTCAGTCGCAATTCACACCTTCTCAATCGTGCACTTCACCGGGCCTGTTTTTCTGTCGCTGATGTTTGTCTCCTCCTTGCTATCATTACGAACCCTGTTCCTCATCCTCGCCATCGAGCTTGCTACCAACATTGAGCCCTACTCTAATCCTACTTACCGCTGAGCTCACCTCCTCATTTGAAATTTCCAAATTAATACCTTGGAAAAATTATTCATCTAAACACAAAAATATTAATGAACTAGGCTTCTATTTTTGTTCACAATACTTCGTAGGTAATAATAAAACAAAAATAAACTTATATATGAAATTGAACCAATCCATTGTCATATTTTTAGGGAGCCAATTCATCATCATTCACTGTCGCATATGTTATCCAAAGCAAAATATGAAGAGTGACCACATCTAGAAAAGGGGCTCTAGCGAAAGAGAGCAGTGGTTGAACTTTGCCACAAAAGGACAACTGCTACATTGTCAGAAGAAAGGTGGAATGATGGAAAGAGGGGGAATAGGATTCAGGAGAAGAGATCACTAGAAGCAAAAGAGATTTTAGGAAATCTCTTAGAAGATGTAGGAAGAAAATAAAGATGTATGGGAGGGAAAAATAGGTGGGTTGGGAATGAGAAACTAATGCCGTGTGGGAAGGGAAAAATGTGAGTGATTTTTTAAATATCCAAGCTTGTTCTCATGATTTTCACTTTTGATACAAAGTTGACGACTACCCAAGTCTTGTACTCATCCTCTCCGTCGCCAAAAAGAAAATATTCCAAGGTTGTCTTTTGAGCTAAAAAATATGGCTTACATTATTCTGCCTCCCTCAAGAATTCTTAACTGGGTTAGCATAGTTTTCTAGACATTGACTGACTCAGTAGTTCCATTACAGACCACATCAAAGTTTAAACATGTTTGGCTTTATTTAGGCGAATAAGGGGCCATATTCCCCTTTCACACATCACCTTAGTCCTCAAATTTCCATGATGGAACATTTTTCCATGTAATTCATGTGGTATATTTGGCTCTGATAGAAGTGATCATATCTGCAATTCCTTTTAAATATCATGGTTGACAGCTTTATTGATCATTCTTGCGAGAATTTGACATGACTCATGTCCAAGCATCAGCATTTGTCATAAGGCACTTGGATCGGTTTATGTCTTCTCTCCTCAACATGCAAGCCACTTCAAATTGCTGTTGACCACAATGAACACTTGAAAACTAAATCAGTCACGAGCCCCCTTATTCACATATGTCATAGTCTTTGCCATTGAGACACTAATTAGCGGTGTTTCTTCCCTGCTACCTATATGCTTTGTTTTCTTATAACAGAATTTGATATGTTATAAATCATTTTCGTAGCTAAACCAACAGTACCCACAAACTTCGAAGATGATACATGGGCAGTGCTCAAATCTGCTATTACAGCAATTTTCCTTAAACAACCAGATCCTTGTGACTCTGAAAAGCTTTATCAGGTGATTTCTGGACATTTTGCTCCGTTGTGTCTTGTTTTTGTTCTAAATTTTTACAAGAAACTTTTGTTTTTCCCCAGGCTGTCAGTAATCTTTGTCTGCACAAAATGGGTGGAAATCTTTATCAGCGCATACAAAAGGAATGTGAAGTACACATATCTATGACACTGTCTTCATTGGTGGGACAGAGTCCTGACTTGGTGGTGTTCCTATCACTGGTGGAGAAGTGCTGGCAGGACTTTTGCGACCAAATACTAACGATCCGTGGCATAGCACTAGTTCTTGACAGAACTTATGTTAAGCAGAATCCGAATGTGCAGTCATTATGGGAAATGGGATTGCAGCTATTCTGCAAGCACCTTTCACTCTGCTCAGAAGTCAAGCACAAAGTTGTCACTGGACTTTTGAGACTAATTGAGAAGGAAAGGTAGGTTCAGAGTCCATTTCTGCTGTATATGACTTCCATTTCTTTCTTCTTGATTCTGAGTCTGCACTTTAAGTCCCGCCAAACATCACTTCTTTGTGATTCTGATTAAGAGATGAAAATCATTACCTCATATCAATGACCTAATTACTTGTATATTGCACATTTTTTTCGTTTTTTACCCAAGGTTACCTATAACTTAGCCAACCTTTTTAACACAAGGTGACCTAATTGATCAGACCTTTTTTTCTTAAGATGGTCATTGATTTAAATGATTTTTTCCTTTATTGGTTTTAGTACGGGGAAGTTTTGCGCTAAAATTAATTGAGTTAGACAAGCTTAAATTATAACTATGATATTTGCTGATAAGCAATGAAAGTAAAATTCTTTATGTATGAGGGTCGTGCTTCCAACAAGGATGAGAGCATGAGCACCATGATTATTGTACTTGAATGCATACAAATGTATGTTAACAAAGGTTGTTAGATTCCACACACAGTCTCTTAAATGGAGTGCTTGAAACATTAGTTCCTTTTTGTATTCAAGTGCCAGGGTTACGTTAGATCTTGTAATTTTCATGGGATATTTTACCCCGCTTAAGTTTTTTTTTTTAGAATGAAGAGAATGATTAGTGTACCCATCAATTAAGATATTATTTATAATATTAAATTACAATATAATGATCGAGAAACAACTCAAACCCTTGTCCAATCCCTCAACATACCCTTTGCTACTGATATAATATTTTCTACATAACATCTCTTACTCCGGAAGATACATCCATTAAGCTAGGCCCAAAATGACCATAAAAATGCTAAGGGAAAGCCGCAATGACTTCTTAGGATGTCGAAAGCTTTGCCAAAAATCCAAAACGTATAAGAATCAATCCATGAGCATTCGGCCATAGCCCAAACTTCTCTCGCCACAAGCACTCAGAAAAATATGTGGTTAACATCCTCCACCGGTGAATCACACAAACTACAAAATGTATCAGCCTCTAGCATCCATTAAAAGATATAACTGCTATTCGGGAGTCTGGACCTTCTCATCAGCCATGCTAAAACGTTAATCCATTTGGTATCTTAGTTTGCCATATCAAGAAGCCATCTGTCGAAAGATATAACTGCATTTGGGAGTCTGGACCTTCTCATCAGCCATGTGAAAATGTTAATCCTTGTTGGTATCTTAGTTTGCCATATCAAGAAGCAACCTGTGCATAATTCTGCATCCTCCAGCACATTATTTGCTGGTAAGAGGTTATATGCATTAGAAGCCAAGAATTGACTATGTTCCATATCCAAGCATCATGGCAATTTTGGTTGGGAATAGTACCCTCTAATTGGCCCAATATAGCAAGAAATTCTTCAAACTGTTGATCCAACAAATTTTGAAGCAAACTGAGGTTTCCATACCCCGTTGGCCAGCAAGGAACCCGACCAATAATCTTCCACTCAAGCTTGTTTGTCCTCGGCTAGTGCGTACAATCTAGGAAACAAGATTGAGAGTGGTTCGATTGTACCCAAGAGTCCTCCTAGAGCTGAAATTTGTGCCCGAGCCTAAGGAAGCTCGAAAGAAAGGGCGAATGCATTCCATCACAGTTGTAAATCCTCTCAAGAATGTAGAAGGCCAAATTGTATTTTCCATCCATCTCTCCCAAGATAAAGATTGGCCATTACAGACAGTTATCACAAAAACTCAAATATCATCCTCTTGTCTCAAAATCCAAACCACCCATTTAGAAAGGAGTGCATCATTCATATCTTTAAGAGTTCTATTTCCAAGACCTCCTTCTGACGTTGGCCTGCATACATCTTCCCATGCAATTCATACCTCTCCCAACAGTATTTGAATGACGCCATAGGAATTTCCTCCGGAGTGCATTAATGCGAAGAAATACATTTTTGGCATCTCAAAAACCGACATATAGTAAACCGGGAGAGCTGATAGGACTGATTTGGTTAGGATCAACCAATCACCTCTTGACAGATATATAGAGCACCAACCTTGCAACCACCACTCCACCCATTCCACAACTTGAGTTCAATCTCGGGATAGAATTCTGCCTTCATAGATAGGGAGACCCAAGTACGAAATAGGTAAGCTGCATCTATCCGTCTTTAGCTCCCTCGAACATCCTTCTGCCATCTCATCCTCCATGCCAAAGGCGATGAAAGACGACTTCAAGTGGTTAATGCATAGGCCCGAGAAGTCCCCAAAGATATGAATAATCATCGCTATCCTTCGTGCAACCACCGTATCATCTTCTATAAAAATAGTATATCGTCGACATATTGTAATAATGGGATGAGTGTACCTTGTTCTTGAATTGGAGAGAAACCCTTGATGTTTCCGTTGTCAAATCCCAAACTATTACACCTGGCAAGGGCGTTTGTCACTAGAAAGCATTGGAGCCAACATGATCCCTGTCTACCACCTCGTTGTGGTTGGACCCGTCCACCGATGGAACCACCATTTATAAGAACCGAGAGAGAAATTGTGCAAACACACTTTTTCATCCAAGAAATCCATACTGGAGGGAAGCCGTTGTGCTGAAGGAGCTCCAAAGGAATGACCAATCTAAGGAATCATAAGTCTTTGAGAAGTTGACCTTCCAAAGAATATCCTTGTTTACTTGTTCAATGTCAGAAGGAAGCAATCTCTGAGGTCATGGTGAAATTGTCTATAATGGAACGACCAGAGATAAAAACGGGCTGAACAGGGAACAAAGTGAAATATGTCATCTAGAACATGACACTGACGGTTTGCTAGGACTCTCACTATTAGTAAATAAATAGCATTTAATAGGGCGATGGGTTTGAAATCCTCCATATATTCAGCTGAAAAGAAAAAAACTTATTCAACCTCTCAAAACCTTGATTATTGGCTGCAAATTCCTGAACCATGGCATGACATGGATACTTTTCATGGATAAGCTGATTTTACCCTGCTCATGTTATAGTTTATCTTTTGTACTAGGCGTATCTAAAGATGGTAAGACCACATATGATCATGGATACTTATCCAAATCCTGTACTTTCAATATGCTTCGCAAATATATGTTAACAAAGATAGTAAGGCAGTTTGAAGTCGTATGCCAAATGCACTGTGTAAGTTTGACTAATTCTTCATCTAATGCTCTTTTTTTTTTGTATTGACCAGGCTTGGTGAAGTTGTCGACAGAATGCTACTTAGTCGCCTTCTAAAAATGTTTACGGCTCTTGGGATTTACACAGAAAGCTTTGAGAAACCATTTCTCGAAGGCACTTCTGAGTTTTACGCTGCTGAAGGAGTAAAATTTATGCAGCAGTCAGATGTTCCTGACTATCTGGGACATGTGGAGGTAATGTTATCCCCTATTTGGTCTTATTGGCTTATTGTTTCTCTGTTTGATATTTATACCAACCAATGTATGCAGGCAAGGTTACATGAGGAAAACGAAAGATGCATGCTGTACTTAGATGTAAATACGAAGAAGCCACTTATAGCATTAGCCGAGAGACAACTCCTTGAACGCCATGCTTCTGCAGTTCTTGACAAGGTGGTGTTTCACATACCTTCTGGTTATTACATATAAAATGCCGTTCCCTAATCTCTTTGGGAATTCTACTTAACAAGTTTTGGTTTAATGGAGCAGGGTTTCTCCATGATTATGGAAGCAAATCGCATTGACGATATTAAAAGAATGTATGCACTTTTTCAGAGGGTTAATGCTCTTGAATTATTAAGACAAGCCCTTAGCTCTTACATCCGTGGAACGGGGCAGATCATTATCATGGATGAGGAGAAAGACAAAGATCTTGTCTCTTTTCTCTTAGACTTCAAAGCATCGCTTGACACAATATGGGAGGAAAGTTTCTTCAAAAATGAAGCTTTTTCTAATACAATGAAGGACTCTTTTGAACATCTTGTCAATCTTCGTCAGGTCAGTCACCATATTTTTCTGATTTGGGTACAATGTGCTCTTCTCCTCATTGTTAGAAAGCTTGATATATGCAGATGATTGTATTTTGCCTTTACAATGCTTTCTCTCTCATTCCTTACATTCGTATCACATTGTTCATCGATTTTAACCAGGTTGCAAGTGAGAAAGTGTAAACACGTTCTAAGAATCTTGAAAAAAGGAATTTTGCTCTAGACTATTGTTCTTCTATGTTTTAACTCTTCCCTATTTGTTATCATGCATCATATATGTCTAACAATTTCCCATTTGAGAGGGACATGATAATAATTTTTTTACTTCTAATATACTTTTTGAACCTTGATGACAATTTATCATCACAAGGTATCACATATTAAAGTGTCTTTGCTTTTTTTTTTTGCTACAGATTGTATAATTTGCACCACACAATAGTAATGATCCGTGTATGTTATGTTTGTATATCCTTGATATTCCTCTAGTAATGTGTTATTTTTTTTATTTCTTTATACTCTTGTAATGCAGAATAGACCGGCAGAATTGATTGCCAGGTTCCTGGATGAGAAGCTGCGTGCTGGCAACAAGGGCACATCTGAAGAAGAGTTGGAGGGTACACTTGACAAGGTTTTGGTGTTATTCAGATTCATCCAAGTAAGATGCTGACTGGTTAACTATAAATTATTAAAGAATCATCTTGCTTGCTTTCGCATCACATATTATCAGGTGGTTGCGTCTCCTCTTGCAACATGGAATTATTTTTGTGTATACATGGGACACATAATTGTATTATTATTATTATTATTATGAAATGGTAATGGGTTTTGAATGCAGATTTTTGAAAACATACACGGAAACTTTATCATCAGGTTGTGATGGCACCAATTAATGTACAATTTTTTCATGCCAATTCAGGGTAAAGATGTCTTTGAGGCATTTTACAAGAAAGATCTTGCAAAAAGACTACTGCTGGGAAAGAGTGCTTCAATCGATGCTGAAAAATCAATGATTTCAAAAGTAATACTCTTTTGAATGTTGTAAAGTTTTTGGGTAATTAACATCCATTCTTGTGTATAAACAGCAATTTGTTTCTTTCTCAGCTGAAGACAGAATGTGGTAGTCAATTTACCAATAAGCTAGAAGGCATGTTCAAGGTATGCAATTCAATGATTTCAATCTATTAATTGAAAGCGGGGATGCTTATAATATATAATACTACCAAGTACATTGTTTCTTGTTTTAATTTGAGGGGTTATTTCTCTTTATTACAATGCAAACAGACGCTTTACTTTTAATGCAAAAGAAGTGAGTATTTATTTTACTGCAAACTCACTATTTTTCTCTTTCCTCTTATGCAAACACCCTATTCACCTTCGATAACATATGAAAGGTCAATGCATTGTATCAAAGGTCAAATAACCTATTCACCTTCAATCTTTGACCAGGGAGCTTAATATAATTACATGTTCAAATATTGAACCCTTCCAAGCAATTATTCTGGAAGCTTTTGTGTGTCAACATTGTGTAGTCCATTGTGTACAATCTAGACTCTTTGTGTTATGTGTTTTATGTATTGCAAGTTTACTATGCATATTTAAATCTTAATGTCTTTGATAATACTATCGTTATACTACTCAGGACATCGAGTTATCGAAAGAAATAAATGATTCATTTAAACAGTCATCACAAGCCAGGACAAAACTTCCAACTGGTATTGAGATGAGTGTTCATGTACTGACCACAGGGTGAGTATTACTGTGATATTTCCATCATAAATTAAATTTTACCTTTTGAAGTTGCTACATATTGCTTCGTTTTCCTGAAACAATTTTTTACTGTCCGGTGATTGTAGGCACTGGCCCACCTATCCACCTATGGATGTTCGACTCCCTCATGAGTTGAATTTGTATCAGGTTAGCACGTGGCAGTGCATATGATTTTAGCTCCCTCTTTTCTATCCTTGATTTTTGAGTTCATACCTACTATATTTCCTTTGGCCTATAAAGGACATTTTCAAAGAATTCTATTTGAGCAAATACAATGGGAGGCGCTTAATGTGGCAAAATTCATTAGGCCACTGTGTTTTAAAAGCAGAATTTCCAAAAGGTAGAAAAGAACTGGCAGTGTCACTGTTCCAGGTGGGTGTGTCTATGGATTAGCTTGTATGAACATGCTTTCAAATTCTATCATGTCTGAGAAATTTGCCCTTTTTATGTTGTCAGGCTGTTGTCCTAATGCTTTTCAATGATGCCCAAACGCTCAGCTTCCAAGACATCAAGGACTCCACTGACATTGATGACAAAGAGCTAAGAAGAACTTTGCAATCACTAGCTTGTGGCAAAGTTCGAGTTCTACAAAAGGTATATCCCTTATATCAAGCGCCACTTCATTTCAATAATGTACTAATTCAGAATGGAATTTTCCTTGCAGATTCCCAAGGGGAGAGATGTAGAGGATGAAAACTCTTTTGTGTTCAATGAAGAATTTAATGCTCCTCTATATCGTATTAAAGTAATTCTTCTTCCCTTATTCAACAAAATTGTATTATGTTCTTAACCCATTGAGCTGATAATTTGTCCTGAAGGTTAATGCAATCCAAATGAAAGAGACTGTTGAAGAAAACACTAATACTACAGAGAGAGTATTCCAGGATCGGCAGTATCAGGTATGTTTGAATGCCTACAAACATATCAGTATATCAGTATTGCTATATGCCTTTTTTTTTATTGAAAGTGGTGAACATTGTTTCTTTCTCTATCGGGGTTATTATAGATAGATATTGTTGTTAACTTTATATGTTTGAAGATCAAGATGAGGTGTAACAGCCCTTTATTCATAAGGCTTCATCAGCATGTATGGAAAACTTTGAATCAAATTCACAGAGTTGCTATAGACATTCCATACTTGTACATCGACAGCATAATATGATCTTGTCTTGTGATTGTTGGCTTCTTCCATCAAGAATATGCATATCTCTCCCTGAAAAGGGAATATGTATGTCTCCCGTCAAAAGAACATTTATATATTTTTCCTGAGGAAATTCTATCACATACTTCAAGAATATGCATTCTTTCATTGGGCTTCTTTGCGACGTTGTCGTGGTCATGGTGGGGCCTGCACCACTCCTGTGGTCTTCAGATGGCTTGGTAAGGCTCAAAAGTAGATGTTTAATGTTATCCCATCGTCAGACTAAGAACACACAGGAATTTTCATTATTTGTGACTGTGAACTAAGATTAGGATCTATTATGTACAAATTGGTCTTCTGGGTAAATGCTTTACTCTTATAGTAGATGTTATCAGCAGAACCACATGTTATTGAGTAATTGAAGTATGATAACCAATAACATCAACTCAAACCAGAGCTTTAGCTAACAGACACAATGTTTTTCTAAAGCTATATAAGAGTGTTCGGTTCTAACCTAGCACTATAGGAAAAGTTCAGTCTTTCGGTACGGTCAACTTGAAAGCTCTTCCCTGTTTCTATTTGCAAACATTTGGAAAGCCTTTGATGTACTTCGAGTATTGTTACAAGTGGATGGATTCAACTTTGACTGTTATGTGACATTCATGACTGTTACTGATAACAGGCTTGATGCTAAGAAACTCATAAGGATATCTTGGTATTGGGATTGACTTAAGATTGAATGTCAGGATAAATACATCATAGAAGTTTATATTGTAGACAGTAGTACACCCCCCTAAACCCCCGACTGTACTATTTTGAATTGGTGCAAACTGATTCCGAATTTATGGGATGAATATCTTACAGTAGTCTAAGAATACATTTCAACTGTCTCAAAAAAAACTGGTCCTTGGTAAATCGTTTCTTGCTATAATTTCTTTTTTGAAAAATTCTTACTATAATTTCTAGGTGTACAAATGATTACATATAATTGATCAGGTGATCTCTACTTGAGCATTTGAACAAAGCATGACATACAATTGCCATTAGTCATTCCCTTAATCTTCGAACTGATCCAGATTGATGCTGCTATTGTCCGTATCATGAAGACGAGGAAACTGCTTAGTCACACACTTCTAATCACCGAGCTTTTTCAGCAGGTTGGTTCTGTCTCCAACAACAGCGCTTTCTCTGCTCAAGCTCAACTTAGTAGTTTTGACTGAATATCTTTTTATTATTTCATTTGTATATCAAATCGATCTGGTCAATTCTTGTAGCTCAAATTTCCAATAAAGCCAATAGACTTGAAGAAAAGGATAGAGAGCCTTATTGAAAGGGAGTACCTGGAGCGTGATAAGAACAATCCCCAGATTTACAATTATCTGGCATGATATTTTTGGCCTGGTGAGTACACATTGTTTTCATACCCCATTCTCAGGAGAGCTGTTCTGTCCAAACATAAAATATGTACAGAGATTGCAGCCCATTTTTTTTCCTTTTGCCCCTGGCAATTAGTACAGCGAGATGTGTCATACAATACACTTTTCGTTTTCTCTCTCCTTTTTTGTAGAAGAAATCATCATACATTCAGATAAAAGAACAGATGTTGTTCATGCTTTCTGTGGGACACTTAGAGAATATTATGAATATATTCGTGCGTATGATCAGCAGTAAATGTAATTCAATAAACTTGCCTATAAATGTAACTCAACAAAATTGCCTAAATTGCTGGTGACGCATTGAATCATGGTCGGAAACCCCTTGATCACATATCTTGAGCTGACTTGCTGTGTATAAAGACTGTATGCTTCTGATTTGTTTTTGTTATTTTTCTTGCATATTTCTTATTAGGATTCCTGGAAAGCCTTGCAAAAGAAAAGAGTGAGTGTTGCATATATTAAGATTATACAAGATATGTACGATGTGGCATTGACTAAGGTTAGGACACCAGGAGGAGAGACGAAAACATTTCCTATAAGAATTGGCCTACACCAAGGATCATCTTTAAGTCCATATTTGTTTAACTTAGTTGTGGATGCTCTAACCGAGAGTATCATAGATGAGGTACCTAAGTGCATGCTCTTTGCTGATGATATCGTACTTTTAGCGGACTCAAAAGATGAGATTAATGCAAAATTGGAAATATGGAGAAACACGTTGGAGTCAAAGGGTTTCCGTTTAAGTAGGAATAAGACAGAGTATATGCATTGCAATTTCACGAATAGACAATTTAGAGGCGATTCGGAAGTTAGGTTAGGAGATGATATAATTTCTCAAGTGACAAAGTTTAAATATTTGGGATCAATTATAAGACAAGATGGGGAGATTGATGATGATGTTAACCATAGAATTCAAGCTGGTTGGTGTAAGTGGAGGAAGGCTACTGGAGTCCTTTGTGATAGGAAAGTACCCCATAAGGTTAAAGGGAAATTCTACCGCACTGCTATAAGACCAGCAGTGTTATATGGTAGTGAATGTTGGGCTATGAAGGGACAACATGAACATAAAGTGGGGGTAGCTGAAATGAGGATGTTGAGATGGATGTGTGGTCATACTAGAAAGGATAAGATTAGGAATGACCATATACGTAAACGAGTCGGAGTGGCACCTATTAGCGAGAAGCTGGTAGAAAATCGTTTGAGGTGGTTTGGTCATGTCCAGAGAAGGCCATTAGATGCGCCAGTAAGGAGGGTAGAGCAAACAATCTGGAGTCCGATTAAAAGAGGGAGAGGGAGACCAAAGCGAACACTTGACGAGCTAATAGAACGAGATCTATTAACGAATAATATACCAAAAAATTTGGTTACTGATAGAGCGCAATAGCGTCGTATGATCCATGTAGCCGACCCCACCTAGTGGATAAGGCTTTGTTGTTGTTGTTGTTGTTGTCGTATTTCTTATTAGGATTCGGAATATAACTTGAGAGCCCATGCATTATTTGACTTCCATCAATCAGTTTTCGACTGCAAAGTTAAGTTGGTCGTTTTTGCAAGCGTTAAACTTATTGCAAGTTATAAATGCCATTGCTTTTGATGTTACTGTCACTCAAATTGCTTTGCTTTCTCTAGTCCGTGGAAAATGGACATCTATTCTTTACTCTCTGCTGCAATCAAACAGTATTGTCTTGTGTAAATCATAAGGTGATATTTCTTTTCTGTTTTCCCATATTATGTAGAGGCCAGGAGGCCAAAGCCTAGAAATTAGTATGATAGATCTGTCAATTTTCTTCTTTTTTTTGTGGTGGATTAAGCTACCACATTGACCTTTTAAGTTTTTTTATCAGGACGTGTTGATTTTTCGCGTTCTCAGTGCATTCTGAACATCTAAATAAGGCTGTGATCTAAATATTTAAGATATTGCAATTTTATGATATTGAGACATCTAACTGATCTCGTTTTTATTAGGAGAATCTTATAAGGAAGATTTCAATATATGGATCTTATGACATTATTCAATTCTATACTATCTCACATGACTAATATAATTATTTAAATATTATTAAGATTTGTATTTTATGATAATAATAAATAATTTATATGAAAGTTTTTTTTATTTCTGTTGTATACGAGTTTATAATATTATATTTTGGCTTATAAATTGATAGAGTTGTGATCTATTAAATTGTAATATAAGAGTTTTGTGCGAAGAATTTGTTAATATATGTGTATATTGTAGAATCTTACTTGATCCGAGTTTAGGATTTTTTGTCTTATTATCTCCTTTTACAATTTTTTGCTTGATTCTTGACAACTTTGCGTGTGAATATTTTTTTTCCATATATGTGGACATTTTGATTCCAAGATTCAAATCAATTAACGACATGCTATATAGAAAACAATTTTTAGAATCAAGTCGCATCTGCTCGTATCATTAATTCAAATAACATGTGAGTAAACTTGTAATACCCTAGCTTATTCAAGAAATTATTTATTTTGGATATATGCACGAATTTAAAAAACGTCTTGAATGATAAAAGATAATAGCTACATATAAGCTCATGATTTTCTTCGTATTTTGTCAATATGTGATTAACAATTTAGCCTCTTACCTTGGGTCCTACATGCCCTACATGCGATGTTGGTTCTCATAATTTTTGCAAGTCCCTTAGTTCATTAAAGTATTTGCTTTGAGCCTGTAGCCGACACGAAATTAGAATGCGTCTTGAATGATAAAGAGATTAGCTACATATAAGCTCACAATTCTTTTTATTTCTTGTTCATATGGAACTAATCCTTTGACCTCTTGTCTAGGGTTTTTACAAAACTACTTTGATTTCTTTTTTATGAGCTATTTTTATTTTCTTTAAACTACAAACTTACCTACTTACCTATAAGTAACTAAGGTTATTTCTTTAAACCTTTCTTGAACTATTGTGAAATTTCATATCTAACTATACATTATAAAATTAGACAAAAGTATGTTTGAATTTATTTTGATTGGACAACTAAGTCCAATTATTTGTTTTTTTTATTTTTTAATTTATTAAATAATCATTTTTCCTTTTTATTTGCCTCTTCACTTCATGTTGCCCACTTCCATTATCACTTCCACCCGTGAATAGTCGGCAAGCCCAAACTCTCCTCGCCATAAAGTTGAAGTTGGTCGTCATCCTGGTGCTCGTTTTCGATTGTCACATTCGATCTCGCCATTGCCGTAGAGCAATGTTAGTGCAAGGTAAGCTCTTCCCCGTCGATTCTTCTTCCCCACCTAGTCGATTCCATCTCTCTTATCCTCTAAGCTTGTCTCATTCCATTGATCTAATGGTGATTTCTTATGGCGAGCAGGTCACGATGGTGTCAACGCAAAGAAGAACTACAACTATTGCATGTATGACTCAAATGTTGCAACAATGCTCGTGTCAATGCTCACCACTACGAGAGTTTGTCGCTCGTTGCTCTGAGCGAGATCAAAGTTCGAATGCAAGGAAGAAAAACAACTTTTTTTATTGTACATGTTAATAAAATACCTTTTATATTAAAGTTTGAAGAATTGACACCCTTGTAGGAATTCGAGGATCCACGAGGATGGAGATGGGGAAGTACATTTCCCACTCCCCGCATATGGTGATTTGGGGCGGCGTCGGGACTAATGATGGGGGCAAGATGGGGAACATATCTCCATCCCAAACTCGTTCGGGTGCAATTGTTAACCCGATGAGAGTGTCAGCACCTCCCTTAGTCATGTTTTTCGAGAGAAAATTGGACGAGTCAACCGTAAGACGGGTGTAGTCGGTCATTGAATTCGACATGCATAACAACGAAAGTTGAAATAAGTTATATGGAAAATAAAAATTAAAGGAAGAAATAAAGGAGTTAAAATTGGAGGACATGTGTATAAGCGTTGTCAGAATTAGACCGATTTGGCTGGTCCGACCGTTGACTAGAGGGTAAGGCGGGTTTGATTCAGTCAGAAAATTGGAAAAACTGATTAAAATCGGTCAAAAATTGGTAGAATCACGAAACCGACTTTTTAGATGAACCGGTCGACTCAAGAGTTGTAAAAAACCTAAAATCTAATTGTGTAATCGTGTAAGTGTGTAACCCTATTATTGGCGGCCAGTGATAACAATGCTTTTCAGTTGCAGCTATTGTCTCTCTCCTTTGGTGGCTCGCGACCTGCGACGACATCGGACATCCCCCAAACTTTGACACGACGAATCTCGGACCTTCCTTCTTCGTCGAATCTCAAACTCTACTATCTCGAAACTTTATAACTTCTAATATCTCTTTTTGTTCATGATTTTTGCTTCTTTATTTTTGTTACAAACTTTGTCCTCTTGCTGATCTAATATTCTCTCACCGTCTCGCGTCTTTGAAGGGGCTTCAAGGCCGAAGGGTAGCCCTCTACAGGGCGCCTGGGAGGCCCTAGCGCAAGGGTCACAGGGCGAACCCTGCAGGGTGCGCGGCGGCCCTGGCACCAGGGTTGCAACACGAACCTTGCAAGGCGCTTGACGACCCTGGTGCAAGGGTCGAGGGGTGAACCCTGTAGGGCACATGATAGCCCTGGCGCTAGGGGCGTAGTGTGAACCATGCAGGGTGCACGGTGGCCTTGGCGACCCGACAATGTGCCCAACAGGGTTCCTCCTTCTGCAACATATAATTTCTTGCTCAATCTATAATATTCTGGTATATGTGCTCTTATACTCAAATTTGTTCCTTTCTTTCAATCTTGTTTATGCAATGCTTCACCTTTTGTGATTAAGTTTACTTTATGAGTAGATGAGTTTGTAGCTTTATTGTTTCCCAAACTTAGTTTTCAATATCCATGGTTTATTATGAGTGCCTAATAATTTTGAATGTTGAGATTTAAAATTTCTGTTACCATCTTCAAAGTTGCAAGTTACAAATTGTGGATCTCGATAGACTATAAACAAGTTTAGTAATATCAACTTCTTAGTTTGTATTGCAAATTAGAAATATGCATGTGATTCTTATCATCTTTATTTAATTTGTTAAGTAGTTCTTTCTCAAGAGAAACTGACTAACTAGTTTGATTTAATATTATTTTATTTATAATATTTTGTTATAATTGGTTTGCAAAGGCCTATTGGGTCGATGTCCGGTTCGGATATGACAATCTTGCGTATAAGTTAAAAGACAAAAATAGCAAAAGATAATTTCAATCCTATGTATAACATCTAATTAGATAAGTGACAAATTTCATGCATAAGTTACGAGATAAATTAAATAAATTAAGTGAGATTTATTTGTACTGTATTAGCCGACTCGATTTCAATGGAAAGGGAAAAAATCACTTGAGATAAGTTAATAAACCTAAAATTGATTAGATGAGAAACTACATTTTTCATAATTATTTTATAATTATTAAAATATGCTTACATCACTATAAATAAAGGATAAAAACAATTAATAAATGTTGTTTCATGTGATAAATAATATATTTTTTTAGCAAAATCTTAAATTTGAGTCTTCGTGGAACTCGGATGTCACAATAGAAAAAAAAAGTTATTGTTATAATTAAATTATTTTTCACTCATGATTTTATATTTCAAAAACGAATAGCTCGACGGGCCTCGTCCATCACGGGTTAATTTAATTGGGCTAAACGGAGACGAAGCCCGCTTCTTCTATTCATGCCCATCTCCATCTCCCCGGTCGGCAATCGCGACACCATAAAAGAGCCGGACGGTCTATGCGAATCTTGTTGGACCTCCCGCCTCGGTCGCCCAACTCCTGTTCGCGTCTCCCTCGACTCCAGCGGGCGTCGACGGCCGTCGAGTTATTTGATCGGAGGATCCAATTCGCCGTGCTACGTTCAGTTCGCACAGTCTCATTTCCCTTGTTCCTACGGTGAGCAACGACGACCGTTCGCCGGCGAGCTCCGTTGGTTCTTCCCCTCTCTACTCCGGGCCCTTAGGGTTTGTCTTGCGCTCTTGCCCGCTCTCCTCCGCGCTATACGGCCGTCTGGACGGAGCCAGATCTGGTTTTAGCGTGGTTCTAACATCCTGCGCGGCTTGCTTTGGCGCTTGGATCTCTGTAAGTTCAAACGTCTGTTGTCAATTTCCTATTGCGATTTACGTAGAATGTTTGTTTGTTTTTTTTTTCTTTTGGTCATAACTTGTTGTTTCGCTGTTAGAATGTTTTGCGTTTCTTTCCCACCGATCCTACTTGTTTTTTTTCTCATCTCACAAAATCTCGCTGGTGCCCTGATTTCTCCAATTTGCTTCGCTGCTTCCCTTCACTATCACGCAGCTGTCTCCGCTGTTGCCCTTCTGCCAAAGCTGCCGATCCTTGGAGAAAGTGGTTTAGAAAGGTCTTAGCCAATCGAAATCAATGAGTGCACGCAGGAGTTTAGAAAATTTTTTATGTGAGTTTTTTCGTTTTGAGGGGGATTAGAAGCGTGCTAACTGGGGTTTTAAGGATTTTTCATGTGTGCCAGGTCCGGTCTTTCTTTTGACAGGTAGCTAGTTGCATTGCTGGGGACTGCTACACCTCATGGAGGGAAAAAAAAATCTTGATTTACTAGTTGAGCACCTCTAAAACTAAGGTTTGATCTTGTAGGTGTATAAGAGGAATGGATCCTTTAAATTCACATTTAGGGAGATTCCTATTGGAAGAAATAACTCCTGTCATCATGGTGCTTTCAACTCCTCTTGCTGAAGAGGCTTGCCAAAAGAACGGAATGAACTTTGTTGAGATGCTTCTCCCATTTTCTCTTTTCAATAAAATTGATGGTTAGTTGCCTATACTTGTGCCCATAGTTTGTGTTTAGTGTTTTCATGTAAAATATTTCTCCTTCTATTCAATTTCATTTCTTAGTAACTTTGTTGTTTAGTACCTGTTCGTACCGCAAATGATCAACCTTATAGACTGCAAATGTTCAGGCTACGACTAGTGTATGCTTCTGATGTATGCCAGAAAAACTATGAGGTAAGTTTAAAACTGTTTAAGGTTTTCTTAAATCTTGCTATGGTTATCTTCTTCTCTTCGGTTTACCATATGTGTTACATTTGAGTTTTAGTTACCTGAAGCTAATACTCATATGCTGGATGATGAATGTAATTTTATGCCAGGAAACAACTAGGTTCTTTTATACATCTTCTTACCTATGCATATGACCTATATGAACTGATACAGGTCCATATAGCATCTCCTTGGTCCAATATTGTATGGTGCTTTTCTTTTTCAAGTTTTTAATATTTTTCTGACAGGGTAAAAGGCTAGTCATCGGTGTGTGCGCGCGTGTGTATTAGGTTGATAAAATGTACATGTATGACTATGAAAGCAGAAATCTAGAGGAGGGATCAAAATCATAACTCTTTCCACTCTCTCAGTGTACAGCATTCTCACTGTAACATTTCGCTCTTCTGAAGATGACCCATGCCATACCAGTAGCTGGTACTTTGACTGTTGGTTATGCTTTCATCTCTGTTGGAAACAATGTTTTCATAATCGGATCGGAATGTCAACTGGGTCACAGTTGGATCGGTTCGATCGGGTTCAACCAGATTAGACCAGATTTTTATCAAAATAAGATACTTTATATATAAAAAATAATAAATAATAAGCTATTCATTGTCATTTAATACTTTAAAATGATAGAACAAATCGAGTAAGAAAATATCTCACTAGATATGTCAAGAAATTGAGAACATACATATTTTAGAATGATTATACACTATTAAATAATATAGTTAAATTTTTTTAACAAAGATAGAAAGCTTTATGAAAATAAAAAAGAATATAACAAAAAAAGTTATGAGAAGTGGAATAAAAAATTAAATTAAGACATGCAAGTTTTAGTTTTTATTATGCAATATAAGTAATTGATTGTTCAGAAAAAAAATAAGTTATGAAAATAAGTTTTAGTTTTTATTATGCAAAATAAATTATGAAAATATAACACGATCTCCTGTGTTTCAAACTCACGAGAATGCATATGAAAAAAATANAAAAAAATAAGTTATGAAAATAAGTTTTAGTTTTTATTATGCAAAATAAATTATGAAAATATAACACGATCTCCTGTGTTTCAAACTCACGAGAATGCATATGAAAAAAATAATATGAAAAAAAGAAGAAAATTTGAGAAATGAATCAACACTTACTTGTATTAGGAAGCCGAGATGCAAGTAATCACCTCTTGGAGTTTTGCGGCCACGAGAATGCAAATGAAAAAAATAATATGAAGGCGATTGAATTTTTCCATTTTTTTTATTTTGTCAATAACCTTAAAAAATCCTATCCAAGTTCCAAAGTGAAAAAAATAAAAAAATCGGGTTCAACCAATTTTAATGGTTCAACCCGGTTTTACTGGTCCAAACCGGTTCTTTCCGGTTTTTTTGTCAATTTTGAATTTTATATTAGATCGGAACGGATTTGATACCGGTTCATGGTTGAACCGGTTCAACCGACCGATCCGGTCTGGTTTTCAAAACATTGGTTGGAAATAGTCTATTATGTCAACAATACAATAACTTTGATATCCTTTAACTTTCAGGAAAAAATATCCTTTATATTTAGGTTAACGCTGGAAATGTGGACCTTTGTCTAAAAAGATTAGTTGACCCCTAGATCTTTATGTCTTTCTTGTAGGTTGCAAAATGTAATTTTACTAGTTACCAAGTATAGCTACAAACTTAAGGGATATGGAAGCAAGCTTGTTGAACTCTAGAGTTTAGGTAGAGTCATTTTTTGGCTCATAGAATCATATCGTAAAATCGTATCGTAAAATCGGAGAGGTTATGTACCTAACAAATATGTCTATAAGATAAATAATATGCTATAATCATCAAATAAATTTCTTTATTAGGCATAAAAAAATTATAAGCATTATTATTTTGATTCATTGACAATATTCTTTTGGAAATTCATTCATAAAAGCTATTTTAAATAATTAAAATTTTAAAATGATTATTTTATATAAAATGAGAAGGTGGTAGACTCGTGTAGATTTGTATATAATTGTATGAGTTTCATGATTAGAATCTTAGAGTTTATGTTCTTATAAGATTCTATGTACATTTGATTCATTTTATTGACCTAAACTCGTAAACTCGTAAGAGTTAACTCGAGAGTTTGATAAACTTATATGGACGTAGAATATATAATGATGATGATTCATGGATTATCAATACAGCTATGGTGGCCTGTAAAATTATACCTAAAACATGTGGAGCTAATGCCTTCTTTTTTTCTCTCTCAAGAAAATAAATATTGCTTTTTTCTCTTTCTTTGGCGAAGAAATATAACATTATAGCTAATTAGTTGTGCCAGAAGAAGCTCTAGAGTCACAAGGGATAAGAAGTTCCAGACTTTGTTGAAGAGCACCCTCCCCATTATATGATATTTACACATTCCTCCCCCGAATTGCTCAGTTTCAGTCTCTCACTTTGCTTCTATCTTGTTGATAAACATATACATCCGCAAACTTCTCCAAGTGTGAAAACTAGCCATGACAATTTCCTTACCTAAAAGGCACAATATCTCTTCTAATTTGAAATTTTCACCAGATTTCTACAGTAAAATTCAAACGAAACTAGAGAATAACACCTCTTTATGTCCTGTTTGAGTCTTGCGTATAATTTCTAATATTTTTGGCTTAAAAAACAGAGTAGAGAATCTTGCAGGGTGCACATGCAAGTACACAACCAAGAACTTACCATTACATTTTCTTAGAACACTGACAGTCACCGTTGTAAACGACTGTTGAATCAGTCATTTCAATTTTTTTAAGTCCAGCTCAATACTGGAGCTATTGTGCTTATGCAGCTAAAGTTAACAAATGCCATTAACTTTGGAAGATCACAATTATTCTATGCACTTTAATGTAAGGAGAAGATAACAGATTTTATAGGTTATTGTAACACTGCCTTGGTGTAGATGCAAATATTCTGACTCTTTTGACACTTTCTGTTTTCGTTTTATCCTGTAACTTCTATTTAATACTGCTCTTCTATTTTTTCATTATTTTGTGTATAAGTGTGCCTTTTTTCTTTGATTCTGCTTGATGATGTGGTTTCTGTTCAGTATGTATATTTAAATTGTATTATATGTTGTTTAAGCAAAAAAAATCTTTCTTTACATGTTTGATGTCTACTAGGGAAGATTCTATTCTAATGCATTGTGTGCTTGATGGTGGGCTATTTCTGATGGAAAAAAATCATGCTTTTGATGTTTTCATGTCACTGTATCACTGGACAGTTTATTTTGTCTCTCCTTATTCAGGTTGCTAAAGAGCATCTAAAGCATCTGGTAAATAATGCCAGCCAGAACACTTCTCCTGATCTACCTTCTGAATCTACAGATATTGAAAGTTTACTTAGCAGTGAGTTCACGTTTCTTTCCATATTCACTTTTTTTCCTTTCTAAAACAAAATATAATTTGTTGGAATATTTCAATTGATTAGATACATAAGTTTGCTTATGCATAGCATAAATGAATATTTATAACATATTGGTCATTTTACAATTTTATCCTGAACTTTAAAATTAAATGTTTTTACACAATCCTTTAACTGTAATGATCATGTTCCATATCATGATACTTCTCCTTTGAAGGAAAATAATGAGACATGTTTATTGAATTTTCTTTTGAAGGATAAAAAATCACTTAACATGTTAGTTGAATTGAAATTGCCTAGAGGTGTCATTCCTCTGGAAAGATAAATTGCTATTTTTTTCGGCAATGCATTTCCAATCTATTATGATTAAGCTTTTTGCATAATCTATAGCTGAATTATCAAGGTTTTAAGATTAAAGGATTTGCACATAAATTTTGAGACTCTTTTATTACCATTCAGGAATTTGTTCAGTTGATATATTTTACTACATATGATAGACATATCCTAGATGTGAACAAATGGATTTGTTCTCATTACGCTCCTCCAAAAAAGACTATATGATTATGTTGAATAATGGAAGTTTCTTGTCAAAACCTGCTCTTTTTCTTGAATAATATAAAAATGTTCAATGACTTCAGTGCTTGGACATACTTGGAACAGTGCTCTTTTTTCTTGGGAGCCCTGTTTTTCTGCACATTGATGTTGGATCAATTTAATTTTGTCATGTGGGACCGTGTTCATTGATTGCACTATTTTTTTCACATTCATGTCTAGAGGTTGGTTTTGTTGGGAACATTTCCTGAGTTAATTAATTTATCTTTTAGTCTAGACAAGACTTGAAATTATGTTGTAACTTCTCAATGAGTTATTACTTTTCCTTATTTGTAATATTTTTCACCTCCTGAAAAATGTTGGAAGCTAGTCATCTCTCAACCTTAAGATTTGGCAATTTTTGTGGATGCAGAATCGGAGTCTGATTTACAGCCATCATGGATTCCAAATTTCAATAAGGAGCTTATACAGAGTGTATCATTCTCAGAACACGAAACATTTGACCATCCTGTTGCATGTAAGCTCTGATTATGTCTGTGTTTTCAAGTTTTCTTCATTTAGAGGCAGTAAAGAACCTGAAAAAGAAGCAATATATAAGATAGTGTCATTCTTATAATGCCATGTCAGACCCTTTCAAGAAAAAACATGTTATGCGTTTTTGTATGAATGTTATATGAAAATTACTTCTGTGGTTAATCTTAATTTTTTTCCAAACACTCGTTTCTCATGTTCTAACTTGAAAATTTTATCATTGAATATCTATGCAGGCCTTTTGGTTGTGTCATCAAAGGACGAACGACCTATCAATAGATTTATTGATCTTTTTAATACAAATCAGTTACCCTCCCTCCTAAACGATGGTGTGATGGATCCTAAAATATTGAAACATTACCTATTGTTGCATGATAATCAGGAGGGGACAACAGAGAAGTATATTTCTTCATTCTTTCTATTTTCACACAAAAATATCTTATATCTGTTACCCATATTATTTAATGCAGGGAAAACATTTCTTCTGAGATTTCTAGCTCAACTATCAACAACTTATTTGTCTTATAATAGTTTTATGTTGATAATACTCAACCAGACATTACTGCGAGCACAGTTCTTATTATATAATTAATAACTATCACAACTTACACCTGCATTAATTCAGATTTCTACTTTAAAACAAACTCAGATTTCTTTTCAAGATATCTGGTCCAGGAAAACTGATGTTCTATTGACTTAGAACTTTTCTTACGCCTAATCTTGATTAAGAGCTGTTTGCGAGGAACATGAGAACTTCACATCTGGTTATGATTACTGTAGGCTGGTCCCATGAGTTGAAATATATGCAAAGATTATGAAGAATAAAAAAAATTAAATTTGTCTCAGCATGGTACAATATTTATGGTTCCCAACAATCAAGCATAATATCTGATTCTTTGCTTTCCTGAAAGAGAATTTGTGTATATATTATCTTTTCCAAACTACTTTCGTTCTAGCAGTAACCGCTAATCACCATATGTAATATGCTTTGCATATCTCTGCTAAGAATATGCTTTTTGGTTGTGTCTTGTTTCTGCTTAATGACAACTTTGCTTTGCACACTTGATGTTTATTACATTTTAATAAATCTGTTTATTCTGTATTTGAAGGGCAAACAACATTTTAACAGAAATGAGGACTACTTTTGGTCATAGCTCCTGCAAGTTACTGTTCATAAATTCTGCTGAAGGTGCCAGTGATGACTCGAAACATATTCAATGGGTACCTTATGTATGTTGGTGATCACACAAGATATATCATTTACCTTTACTTTGGCCTTCTTTCTAATATTTCTTGAAGACATGTTTATTCTCTTAATTTTGTCAGAGACATCATGTTGCGCTTAGCAGTGATGTTGCCCGTTTCCTTAGCAGTGAAGATCTTAATGGGGTAATTTCTTTCTTCTGTTTTATGTATTGTTAGATAGAATCATTGTATAAAAAAAGAAATAAACAAATGGATTGTTCATCTTAGTTGTCTTGTACTTTGTATGGAAACACTTTGTACTCCATCTCCCATGTTAGAATAGGGCAAACTATTTTATTTTTTGAGGATCCATCTCCACTACAAATTTTCTGGCATTGTTATTTTTTCTACCTTCTTCTTGGAGGCCAAGTTTGGGCTTACCCAATTGGTTCTTTATTGACGTTTCTTCGCACTTTGCTCTCTTCAGGTTCACTTGTTTTCTCATTTTCCCTTCCTGACAAGTGGCAGTAGTGATTTGGTTTGGTTGTCCACTTGTTTTGGTCCTCTTTTGTCACTTCACACTTGTAGATCTATCCACACCTTAACACAAAGTCGATGGCTAGCATAATGGCCTACTCATCCGAAACCTTTCTAATAAATCACTCTTGAAGTCAATCTCTCTAAGGTTTATGAAGATGGCATTCCCATGGTGGTAAAGTACCTAACAGTCCATTTGAAGCCATAGATATTGCATGCAATATATTGTATGTGGCTTTTCAAATATTTGTGGAATGTGATTAGTATGCTTTGCATTTTAGTTTGGTTGTTTTTTCCTCGCATTTTAGAATCTAACAAATGCACCTATTGAGCAAATGACTATCAAGGATCTTACATGCAAAAATATTTGGTATTTTAGATCAAGGATTTCATGCAAGAAATCTGTTCCAATCATCTCATTCCACACCTGGAGCAGAAGATACGGTTCCTTAACCAACAGGTTTCCTCTGCTCTGATAATACTAGCACTCTTTGGATGAAATTCCTACCTTTGACTAACTAAAATTTATGATGTTAGGTTTCAGCAATGAGGAAGGGCCTTCGAAATCAGATCAAGAACTTGTGGTTCAGAAAAGCTAAAGACGATGTACCTGAGACACCACATGGTCCTACGTGAGACACATGAAGAATGCTCAACCTGTATTCTGATTTATTAGTTCATAATTCTGATTATTTGTCTTGAAACTGTTTTTTGTGCTCGTGTCAGGTATACTTTTAGCTCCATTGAGTCACAAATGAGAGTATTGGGTGATTATGCCTTCATGTTGCGAGATTATGAGCTTGCCTTGTCAAATTACCGTCTCCTCTCGACGGATTATAGGCTCGACAAAGCCTGGAAGCGGTATGCTGGGGCGCAAGTAAGATTTACTATTATTACTCTAGCTTAATCACTCCTCAAAAAGATATTCTTATTTTATCATAAAATAATCTTGTACAATCTTTTAACTTGGGGGTTTCCTTTAAACTGGCATGGTATGCCAATTTTGACAATCCATGACATGTTATCATTTATGGTTGATATCTTTCTCTCTTGCATAACATTGGACATAAAAGATGGCATAATAAACCTTCTTCACCCTCTTTCTTTGATGTTACCTTTTCATATGTAAGTCCATGATAAAGACTGTTGTGATTGAGTTTTCACACATTTTAATGAATTATTTTCGAAGTAAATGTGCTAATCTGCTTTAGAATTCTGATCTTGCCTTGTACATCTGGTTGCTAAAACAGTTGTTCAGAAAATCATGGACACCAGAATAATATATTGTTCATGTTGAGGGATACTTTTTATTATAGAATATAAATTGAACATATTTGAAGAAGTTTTTTTTTGAGGAAACATATTTGAAGAAGTTAAATGTAAACTAATAGTGGTATTTAGAAATATCTCATTTTGTTCCTGTCCTGTTTTCCTACTATTTGTTATGAGAACTTAAAAACCAATGATATTGAAGTTAATGAATACCCTAAAGCTAAAAAGCTTGTTAATTAACTCGTGATCCTATGGTTTTCAACTGACTTGTAGCTTTACATACAGAAGTTGCTGACTTTTTGCTTTCCTGAGCAAGTCTCAGCGGGCTAGGAATTTTATTTTGATAATTCATTTTCGCTTTCCAATTTTCTTTGTTGTTTGTTCATTGTCAATTCTAAATCAACTTTGCAGAATGAAACTTTGTGATGCATTGCTGACATATTATGCATCATAACTTCTATAATTTTCGTTTGAAATTGAATTATTGTGTTGTAAGCACTGAGACTTGTGTTTGAATTGTTTGTGTAAATCTATTTGCTGCTAACATGAATTTTCATTTGGAACTAAATTCAATTTCCCGATGGTGGTATACTCGGATCATGTGAACTTGATGCAATGAATGCATGATTTAAATTGACATTAATGCCAGTGCATAAGTGGCGTTGGCATTTAAAGCTGAGTTATTACATGCTTGATATTGTGTTATAAGCACTGAAACTTATGTTTGAATTGTTTGTGTAAATTTATTTGCTTCTAGCATGAATTTAAATTTGGGAACTAAATTCAATTTCCAACAGTGGTACATTTGGATCATGTGAACTTGATGCAGTGAATGCATTGTTTAAATCGACATTAATGCCAGTGCATAAGTGGCATTGGCATCTAAATCTGAGTTATTTGCATATTTGATACTTCATTTTATTGTTCTCTCTATATCACGAGAGATAGAATTGCCTTCACTTACCATTGAAGAAGGTTATTCATATTTTTCTATTGTTATCAGTGTGTAACTTTATGTGCCTTTCTATATTGCATGTCAAACTTTCTGAGAGATGTGTGATTTTATATTTTTTTTTCAGACTTTTAAACACTTCTTAAATCTCAAATGCTGGTATGGATTCTCAATAACTCTGGTGGGCTTTGCTTATGTTTTTGCATATTAAATAATAACACTAAACTTTTTCAAACCCCTGAAATTGATTTCTATTTCGTATCGTTTCTTGTCTATACATTGCTTGATAATCTCTAATAATAGTCTAGTTTTTTTTACCGTGAGTCACACTATCCTTGATTTTTAGCCTGATATGTTATTATCTATTCTTTTGTGCTGATACATTATTATCTAATATTGTTCATGTAGGAGATGAGCGCCCTTTCATATTATATGTTGGATCAATCAGGAAAAGTCTCAGAATGTATGGAGGATGCCTTTACATGTTATCTGGTATTGCCTTTTCTTTCTAGTTCTCAAAGAAATCTGTCATGTTACACATTGCAGTGCTATGATTATTCCAGATGTATTGATTGGAGTATGTTCTCTGTTTTGTCTGTACTTGCCTGGTAATGGTATATGTAATTCGTTTCCTCTTTACCCATACAATTTTAACTCCATAGTAAACATGTTATTTAGTTTAAAAGCTTTTCACCCTCTTTTGTTATGTTACATAGGCAATGCTGAACCATAACTACATAGGTACACCCTGGAATGGAGATTGTGTGAATTGAGGACAAATGATTTAGTTGTTTCTCTATATGTGATGAATGCTTATTATAGATATTCAAGCATAAGTTCTTTTTTACTATTGTACGTATTTTTGCCAAAAAAACTTGCAGCATGGGGTTGTTTTCTCTTTAATTTGTTTGTTTTTTTCAATTTAAGTTTTGGTTAATCTTGAGCAATCAATATTTCAGTCTGCATGTGTACATTTTGGGTTGATAATTACCCAAACTGGTGATCCTTTTTCTATTTTCTTAATTGGCTAACTATATCTGGCTTTTAAAGGCATGTTTGTTTGGCATACTTCTTTTGAGTTACAAAGGAAGGCCCATGGGCCAAGTACAAGAGAAAAAATAGATTGAATAATAAAGGAGTACATAAGCCCCACTAGTGAGAATCAACCCGAGACCTCTTGGTCCACGAGTCGAGGGGCGTGCCACAACACCACACCCTTGTTCTCTGTTTTTTTGGCCTACTTGTGATTCTGTTAGGTGGAGTTGCTTAAAGCTATCATTCTGTATTGCTTTTTCTGTTACATAATGATTTACTATACTTTCAGAAAATTGGTTCTTCTGGCCAAAGATATGCCACAAGATGTGGACTCTGGTGGGCAGAAATGCTCAAGGCGAGAGGCCAATTTAGGGATGCAGCAAATATATATTTCCGTATCTCTACTGAGGTATGTTATAAAAAAAATTAATAGAATCATGATAGCACACTTTTAGATGTGCAGTTGATGGCTTATTTTAATATTAGGAGCCCTCTTTGCATGCTGCTGTGATGCTTGAACAAGCATCATACTGCTATTTGCTTTCCAGACCACCAATGTTCCGCAAGTACGGATTTCATCTTGTTCTGGCTGGTAACCGTTATTATATATCTGATGAGGTAATAATTGCTTTCGAAATTCTAATGACATATTAGACGTTATCAATTTTGTTTGTGCTAACATTTTGTTGTACCTAATGCAGAGACAGCATGCCATTCGAGTGTATAGAAGCGCTATTCTTGTTTACAAAGAAAGGGGTTGGAGTTACATCACTGATCACGTTCATTTCAATGTTGGAAGGTACAATCTAATGATTGCTTTCACATTTTTGTTGCTGCAGATCATTATCATATTCATGTATTTTAGGTGGTATGCATTTCTTGGGATATTTGACGTGGCAATCAAGCACATGTTGGAAGTCTTGGCTTGTGGCCATCAGTCCTTGGCAACACAAAAATTATTTCTTAATGACTTTCTCCATGTTGTTCAGGTAAAAGACCTGTCTTATTTTATGATTTGGGAATCAATATAGACAGTTGATTGACATAGGAAACTCTAATATTCATTCCGTTTTAGAGCATGGGGAAGAAAATCGAGGTGCATAAGCTTCAACTTCCTGTTATAAATATGTCAGGGCTTAAAGTCATATATGAAGACTATCGGACTTATGCATCATCTTCGGCTGTAAGTTCCTCTAATTATCTTTCAAAAAAGAGTTCCTCTACTTTAACAGATTCTGGAAGTATTTCCTTTTCTGACGCTCAAATGGTGCTTGTTAGATGTTCAGTAGTTTCTTCCCCTCTATCTCGACTTTACCTAGCTTGATGAGTACTTGATAATCAATTTTCTTCTGAAGTGCATGTAGTATAAACCTTCCACCAGATCAAATAAATGCAATGTATGTGTCCTCACATGCTAATACATTGTTTGCATAAACCTGTACTGAAAAACTCATCACCATTATGCGTCCATTATCTGAAGACTGCAAAACTGGAACAAGCCTGCTACTCTTTACAATATATATGGAACACTACACCTACTCTTACAACTTCTATGATCAATTTAGTAAAAATTTTGAATAACTACCCCCATTTCTGCAAATAGTGAAGAAAAGAAAAGAAAGGTTATCCAAAACTATTTTTGAGCTCTACTTAAAAATTTCTTTTGTTAAGGGATCAATAAAGTACTTTTGAGCTGAAACAGAATATATTGAATGACATGAAAGTAAAAATAACTGCCAAGCTATGACATGAAAGTAAAAAAGAAAAACTGCGAGTGTTGTGACAGTATGAACTCTTGAGTGGAAAATCAATCTTTGCAATTCAATTAGGAGCAAGGATCATGTCATACATTTCCTCGAAAAAGGGATTATGTCAGATATCCGAAACTCTCTAATCCAGAATGTATATAGCTAAGCTTTTCTTTGTTTCTGGGTTTCCATTAGTGTTAAGAAGAGAAAAGGCGATGCAGATAATTAGAAAGTGTCTAGGATCGTCTTGTAAGTATGCACTGGTAGTTGTTTCTTTGTTGATAGTTGTTGGATGGTAAAATATATACTTACTAGTTATCTTGATTCTTTGTTCCTGTTACATGCATATTCACTTACAAGTGTTCTAACAGGCTTCTGTCAGTGAAAGCTTGTGGCAGTCCTTGGAAGAAGAATTGGTTCCTTCAGTACCCATGGTGCGATCTAACTGGCTGGATGCTCAACCACTATCCTCCTCGTTGAAAAGATATAATAACTCATGCATTTGTGTGGCCGGAGGTATATTTAGCTGCCAAGAAATGCGAGTTTTAGCTTAGAGAGGATATATCGATTTTACACATCTTAGAATGGAAAACATGATTGTTGATGCTGAAGATGGCATACTGAATGTAGCTGAATAAGTGAGTTGAATAGTAGGTATTCTTGCACTGTCAAGACGAAGGCAATAATTGTAATATCATCTGCGCATAAGATGATGAAAGTAACAATTGTTCAACTGAGAGAAAGAAACACTTCATTTTCAAAGATGCATGATTAACTGAATATATAACTCTATCTCCTATGAACCTCAATTAAAGTGGCCAAGATTGTAGAGTAGGTTTAAGCGTTCAGCTCCTCAACTTGAAAATTTTGATTTCTGGTTTGTAATTGCATTGTTACATCCTCATTTGGTCACTAGGCAATTTTGTTATGTTTTTGGTGTCTTGTATCCAATGCTTGGAAAACTTATTTTATATTATTTAGTTCCCTCCATCTTCTGCGAATGCAACTGTTATGGCCTTGGAAATTTCTTTCCCTGGTATTGGGCCTATGCAGCATTGCAAATTTCTTACTCTAAAGGAAGCATTGTGAATTTCTGGTCACCCCATGCTTTGTTTGTGAAACTTCCTATTTCTTTTTTAGAATGTACCAGTGAGTAATTGGTTATCCCTGCTTCTCTGCTTTTTTTTTGAGAGGGATTATCTCTGCTTTTAATTTTATACTGATGAAAAAGGCCTAGGACCTTTTTTTTTAGAAGAAAAGGCCTAGGACCTGAGTTGAGGCTTTGAAGTTGATGTGTGGAATGAACATAAATATTATCTTTATCTTGGGTTAGTGGCTATTTTACCAAAAGTTATATAGTACTTATGTAGCAAAACCCTTGAGGTTGAACTCTTGGTTTTGTCTGAACACCTAATACTATAGATGGTGAATGAGTTGTATCTTAAAATATGAGCAGATATTCTTTTGAATGCCCATAAATGAGTATCCTGCTTGCTATAATTCATTGTGATATTGCAGCATTTGTTCTTGTATCATGTGATTTCATGGAGATATGGACAATGTTTCACTCTTCCTTTCTTATCAATATGTGTTAATCTGTTAAGCCCTGTTCAGGTACATTAATATGGTTTAAGGGTATTCCATTATAGCATTAACTGAATTCATTAACTTTAGTTTTGTAAATGAGCTTTCTAACATTTAAGCGAAAATAATAAGTCATATGCTTTGGCGTTGTCATGTGATTACTGTTATTCGTTTTTCTAAGATCAGATTATAAATTAGGTATTTGAAAATAAAATTACAGTATCCTGGTTACGTGATCTGAAACATTTTCTTTACTTACAGAGGCCATTAAAGTGGAACTGGAGTTTAAAAACCCTCTTCAAGTTCCACTATCTGTTACTGGGGCATTTCTTATCTGTGAACTCTCTGCAAGATCTGAAGCAACCGACACTGGTACATCACTAAATCATTTGCTTATACTATGAATTACCTTGTACATATCTGAGTTGGTCACGTACATTTTAGTATTTTATTGAGATCACTGATAATACAGATGAAGCTGCACCCCTGTCAGAAATTCAAGATGATGCAAAGCTTAGAGAGGTTTCTACTTCTAGGTACTTTATATTTTTGTCCAGTTGTTCCTTTGACATTTTCATTTGCTACCCTCTGGCATATTTTTCAATAGTTTAGTTCATATTTTCATTGCTTGCATGTAATTCTGGTTCTGATTGATCACCGTAGGGAACTTTATGATGATTCTTCTCTCTTCATATCAAGAAAACTCAACTTTTTATTAGGAGGCGGTGAAACTAATAAGGTAGGTGTATAATTTTCTCCAATTTTATTTCAATTTATCGTTCAATACTATATCCAATGAGATGTTTTTAAATTGACAATATAATGTTTAGGTAGCTTATGTGGTCTTGCACATAAAAGTTTTATAATATTCAAGTTACCAAGTAGTATAGGCGTGTAAATTTCTAACATCGACATGGTCTCACATGCATGCTTTGTGCCAGCCAGCTATTGGCACACCCAGCTTTGGGTTTTGCCTCCCCTCTTGTTTGAAGCTGATGTTGACAAACTTTTTCAGTTTATATTAAATAAATTAGATACAAGTGTATAGCTTCTCTTGGTTTTATACGTTTTTTTATCAAAAAATGTTCTTTTTAAGGGTTCTTATCATAACTTGTTGAATTGAGTTTATTGGCTTGTTGTTTTTCATTGGGTGAAACAGTCTCGTATTGGGTATTTTTTTCTGACCACAAGTGAACCCTCAGTTGCTTATCAATTGTCATTCTGTTAGTTTGGAAGAAGAATTAGTCTCCTAATTGCCTCAACTTACCAATGATGGTTCTAGATCTTCCAATTGAAATACGAATACCATTTGTTATCATTTTCTGACCATTCTGTCCTTGATGCAAGCAATTAACCTTATTAACTTCCAGGTCCAACTTGTAGTTGTTCCGAAGGTGGAAGGTGTGCTAACTATAGTTGGAGTGAAGTGGACTCTGTCAGATTCTGTTGTTGGCTATCAGCATTTTGAATTTTCTGACAATAAGAACAAAAAAGGCAGAAGAGCTAGGCATCATCTAAATCGAAGCATGAATTTTGTTGTGATCAAGGTTCCTCTTCAACTCTTTTTTGTTTCCGACCTTGGAATATGGTACTAAGTTCTTTTATTTTTTTCCTTTTCAGGAGCTACCCAGACTTGAGGGATGTATTCGTAACATGTCAGAGAAGGTACCTGTTGGTGATCTGCGACTACTTGCATTAGAACTTCAGAATCAGTCACTACATCATGTAAAGGTATGGTTTCATGATGCTTCAACACTGTTTTCTGCAGCTAGTCTTCTACTTTATGCTGTAATAAAGTTCTTTAATATAACTCCTAATTTTACCCCCTAGAAAAACTGAGTTCTTAGCAATTTGTAGGCTAGAATTTTCTTGAAGTAAAAAGTGTTCACCCCCCTAGAAAAAACTGAGTTCTTAGCAATTTGTAGGTTAGCATTTTCTTGAAGTAAAAAGGCATGATAAGGTGAACACTGCTTTTGCATTATCAACCTCTTGGGACTGTTTGGATGCTGGAATTAGGGTCAGAACTGGCTCTAGTTCCGACTAATTCTGCCAAACGTCAGCAGAAAAAAGCAATCATTATAAGAATCAAGTTATAATCAAAGTTCACGTGACCAATACTTGATATTTCAAGTTCGTTCTTTTAGCAAGAACTACCTTTTTTTTTATCATATGACCTTTTTTTTTCTTTACTTTAACAGTATATTAAGAAATTATCTTTTTAGTCTAAAACACTAGTAGTTAAAATAATTAACATTATTAATTATATGGAGAAGCATGTTTATATTATTATAATTATAATAATTCTATATTATAATATATTCTTAATTTATTATGATATCTTTGTAATATTTGTCTAATTAAAATATAGTATTTCAGTAACTAAAAATAAATGTGATATTTTTAATAAAAATGAACAATGTATATTTTTAATTTATATTTCATTATGGTAAAAATATTTATATATTGTTAATGTTAAAATATTACATCTTTATTTAAACTATCAGTAATTAACTTTTAATTCTAACCTTAAAAAATAGCAAGTTATTATTATTTTTTAAATAAAAAAATTATTCCACATAGCATAATTTATTACTTTAGTTATCGAAATAGAATTATATTATTAATTTTGAATTTTATAAATAAGATTAATTTGGTATTATTTCATGAGTTTGTGTTAAATATTTTATTATATTATGTTTAAATAATAATAATAAAGTTAACTTCTTTTTCATTTAATCAAATAAATCCACTTTTAGTTCTAGAATTTCATTCAAACGCACGCCAAACTTAAACATTTAATCAATTTTTTAGTTCTTCATCATTGCACTTTTTCATCCAAATACCACATTAGAATTTATCTGTCTAATTCTCGGGAGCTAACAAGAACACGTGCTCTTACATCTAAATGCTACCCTTGTGAATTTCACCTTTTTCCTGGCAAACTCTGAGAACTAACTTGTTGTTTTACTGTTACGTAATTGGAAATTGCAGAATATCAAAATGAAAATCAGCCAGCCAAGATTGTTGATTCCTGGAAGCGTAGCAGATACGAACATAGACTTTCCCAAGTGCCTGGGAAAACAATTTTCTGGAAGTGGTCATGTACAAGAGGAAACTATTGCTAACTCCAAGAACCTATTGTTTTTGTTTCCAGAAGTGAGTGTCAAGAAGCTTGCATTTGAACTTGTGAGTTTTAGTTATAAAAGAATACTCATGATTCTCATAGTGTATTATATTGGTCTTTACAGGATACATCCATTCAAGGTGGGACTGCTTTCACGTGGCCCCTATGGTTCCATGCTGGGTATCATGGGAAGATTTCGTTGTATATATCGATATATTATGAAGTGGATAGTTGTTCTACTGACATGACTTACCGTACTCTACGCATGCACTATGATTTGGAGGTATTTCTTTTACTTTTTAGGGGATAACTCTAATGCATCATAAAGCATAAATGTAGACTTAGTTTTGCAGTCAATTCCTGATGATATTTTGGCAACTACTAAGGCATATTGATTTTCTGTAACTTGGTCGGTCAAATAAGTTCACACTCATCATCTGAAAAAAATATTCATGAGCTATTATAAATACCATGGAAAGCAGTGTTCTTGATATTCCAACAAGGGTTACACATCCTGATTGTGAAATTTGTGAAGTACTGAAGTATTAGTTGGAGACTTGTGGATAGAAAATTTTGCAAAGTCAGAGGGACATACTTTCAGACTATATATAGATATTTTTTATCTATACTCCATGGTGAAATAATTCATGATTTTCTGATATCTTTTTAGGATGATCATATTTTGGTGCTTGGAGATCTGGTAGATTTAGGATTCTTCTGCATTTCATCTGAGTCGCATAATTGTGGGCAGTTTGTGCACATCTCTTGTGGTGGAAATCAGTCATGGTATTTTAGCAAATTCGTGGAATAGGTTGAATGTTCTTTTCATCAATTACTCAGGATTGTGCTGAGCAAATAAGACCAGGTATCTTAGATGATTCGGGCATAATGTGAATCAATTCATATTGAAGGGATGAGATGAGTGAACACCATGAAATTAGTACATATGCTAGAGAATAAAAAAATTAATATGTTATATAAGAGATCCTGGGATATAATCTGAATTATATAATTTTTTATCTTCTCATAATATCTTTATTTTTGAAAGACGAAAGGATGACTACAAAGATTGGTAGTCATCCTTTTGTATTAAAATGAACGAAAAATGTACATGTGTATTGGGTAGGTTACATTAAAAGATGCAACTTCCCCAAAGATGTCAAAGGATAAAACCAAAAGGACCCAAAAAACCACAAATCCCCCCGTGGGCTAAGCGAAACCCCATTCCATTATTAAAAAGGAAATGTGGTGAACAATGTTCTCTATGTAGCATTTGTCGTCTCCAAAAATTGTGTGGTTCCTTTGCAACCAAATTACCCATGTTGTTGCCATGGCCCCTGCCCAAACCTGCCGCCAGCTTGGGTTGTTGTGCGTGCCAAGGCCCCGTAGTGATGCTCAAAACATGTTCACTCCCATTTCATAATATCTTTATATTGTCTATTATATTAGACTAGATGAAAATAACTTCATTGTTAAATTAGACCTGCGACTTATGTGTGGTTTGGGAATGATACTTCATTGTTAAATAACTTCAAAGAATCTCCAAATTGGTTGTTTCAAAAGAAGTTGATGGAACCCCACTACACCTAAAGAATGAAAATTTGGTGGAGATGTTATTGATGTCAAAGGGACACAGAAATAGATGCTTATACAGATCTTTCTTTGAATCATTTTCACTTTATGATGATTTTTTTGGCACTTTCAAAGATATTGTTGTTTGCCTTAGACTCTCATGACAATCACTTCGATAGTTTTGGTGGATGGAATCTTATTGGTTCTGCCTCTCCTGATAAAGAAGCTTTTCTGAAGCTAGCTTCTCCCACTTAGGGGTCTTACTCCAACCATTTGTTGGTCAGCCATATTGTTATTTGTATTCCAATCCTTCAATATTCTTCATATTGATGTTCAGTCAGGCATGTTTCAAGATATTACTAACTTTTGCAGGTATTCCCAGCGCTAGATGTCTCATTTCAAATCAGTCCTTGTCCATCGACATTGCAAGAGCTTCTCGTGCGAATGGATGTAACTAACAGGACACGTTCTGATGGTTTTATCCCGAGTCAGTTGTCATGTGCTGGCGATCACTGGGAGATATCACCATTACCAGCATCTCTTTCTATCTGTCCTGTTCAAATATTACCTGCAGGTCAAGCGATGACCTGCTATTTTAAGCTGAAGGTTTGCAAACTTTATATATAAACATTTTCCCACAGAAACTTTTCATTTGCAAACTGCATGAGTTAAGTGTTTCGTTTAGCAACATTAGTAGATGTGTGGGCTGGCAACTCCTACATTTGCATTATCATTGAAAATCAACTTTATATTTCTTTGATGTCTCTCTTCGTTGTCTCTAAATTTATGATACAGGATTGTAGAAAAAAATCAAGTTCAGAAACCAAGCTTACTTTCCATGGAAGTGATATTGAGATTGGTTCTCATGACAGCAAAAAAATATTAATAGATGTATCAAAATCACCATGGGCTGCATTTCACCAATATGAGAGATATCACCAAGAAAAATCGGGAAAGGTCAGCAATGTTTACTACTATTGTAGATAAAGTGCATATGGTGCAAAAGTGATTTTGGCACTCTTATATAGCAAAATGGATGAGATTCATATGTTGTTGGCTCTTCAAGAACATTGAATTTTTTACAGAATTTTTACTGGAAATATGGTGGACACATCCTTTATGTACGTTCACGTTCATGGGAGTCAATTATTTAACAAACTAAAAAAAAGGTTTATGTAGCAAACTCATAACAAGTGTACTAGGCATTCCTGGTTTCAAAGAGGTGTTTCATGAATTTGGCGAGCTCATTAATGGACAACCGAATTTTGTTAAATTTTCAAGGACATCTTAATATTTCAAAGCAATTTCTTTGTATTCAAATATGATAAAAAATATAGGCAAGGTTATTAATGTAATCTCAGTAATCATGTTTAATTGCCTGTTACCAATATTGACAAAGCTCATAAAAACATGCCTTTCACTAAAAACCTCTGCCGATTTTGTCATGGAATACAGTTACCTAATGTTCTCTGGTCCCTGTCTAAAGCTGTCAGTTATATTTGGATATGTATCTTCTTTTCTATCAGTGTAGAATTGTTAATCATTGCAGCATCACATGTAGCATAAAATAGGAGGGTCTGGTGAATTGGTGATTTGTGCCATGAATTTATGTTGAATCTTTCTATCCACTCTTTTTTTTTCAATATATAACTTTCTTCAACGTGATTTTATTCTTGGATTGCGTATCTTCCAGGGTGATTCAGGTATTGTTGACTTTATCCTCATATCGAAGCCACTTGGAAGTAGTTCGACTGATGAACCAGAAGTGGCCCCGAAGTTATTGTGCAATTATGATTGTCATTGCAGGTAGCAATAGGACATTGATCAAAGATTCAATTCCCAAGTTTCTGATATATTCGAATCCGTCCTAACCTTTTACTGCCCTATTTTAGCATTACAACCAAGAGTCCGATTTCCTGGCTAATGGATGGTCCCCGGATTGTTCGGCATGATTTCTCCACGTCTTTTTGTGAGGCCTGTCTCAGTTTGTCAATCCACAATTGCTCTGATGCTGTTGTTACAATTAGAATAGTCACCCATGATAACGTACTGGAGAGAAGACAATCAAATAATGTAATTCAGCCTTTCGAATCTTCTGGCAACGATGGAGAATGGCATGATGTATCTTTGGTGAATGACATCAAGGCTCTCTCCAATATCCAAGGGAATCAGACCAAGGATCTAGCATCTGAAGCCACTTCTCCTTATATATGGTCTGCATTAAGCTCCACCAAACTTAATCTTGAGCCTGCAACCACAACTGAAATTACTCTCAAGGCTTGCATATTTGCCCCTGGCACCTATGATATGTCAAATTATGAATTGCATTGGAGCTTAGATTCATATGAGGGAAATTTTGAAAAAGATGTGCAAAAATGGTCTCCTGGCTCAGCTCAAGGGCATCCATTTTATCTCACCGTGCTTCAGATCCCTGTTTGATTCTCTGGGTAATGAAGTCTCGAAGAATATTCTACAGGTTTGGAACTCATATGATTGTTGTAAATTAAGTTCAAATTCAGTAGGTTACAGGTCTCCATACTTCCCCCAGATGTATTTTCTCCCCCATTTTTTTCTTTCTCCCTTATTTGGCCCCATCTAATGTTTAAGATGAGTTTGGTATAGGCAATAAGAAAGCCTTCGTTCCCATCATCATCCTCGGGAATTTTTGTTGCTTTTGTACCCAGGAGTATGTACGACGATTATCCTTTTATTTCTTTCACAGTTTTTACTCATTTGCTATCATATTTGTAAGATGCATTCTGAATTCTCAACTGTTTCTTGAAGCTCTATTCTCAACAACTTTAAATGCACATCTCATCGACTCCAGACCGGGTCTTGTGAAGTCGGTCCTCGGAGTTTTTAGGTGATGGCGATGGCCATCCATTGGAAGTGATATATGGCATGGGCTGACATGCAAGTAGCCCCGCTAATCCTCAACAATAATGCAATTCTACGCAGTCTCAGCCAATCTATATTTATATAATTCTAATGCTTAAAAGGACAATTTCTTAAATAGTTAACTAGCTTCTCCGTTCATCATTTCTATTTATCTTTTTTGTTTTTTCATATTTCTCACCCCTTTAATTCATGATTAACAATATTAATCAATAGTTATTAAATGAAGGTATTTAATCTCAAATCACTATCTTCACCTAATGCCTAATAATAATTATGTAAGGGTGGTACGCATGGTACGCACCTCTAGAGATGATTTACCACGTTACTCTTCGTCGACCTACCACCTAGGACTATGATATATCAAGAGAAAGTATGTTAACTCATCACACTTTTAGGTTCATCATTTCTATTTTCTTTTCTTTATATTTTTTTAAAATATTACTCACTCCTTTAATTCATGATTAACAATATTAATCAATAGTTATTAAATAAATTATTTAATCTCAAAACACTATCTCCATTTAATGCTTAGGAAAATTATGTAAAGAGTGGTATGCACCTCCGGTGATGATTTATCACGTCACTCTTCGTCAACCAAGCATGCTAACCTCTTACCCCTTGTAGCATTTTATCTTATTTATAATTATACCAAGCTCATTTATTAAAAAAAATTATTAATTTTGGTGTGCACGTCTCAATAGCGGGATGGATGCCCCACACCTTTATACTATTTCAAGTTGAAATGTTCATAAATTATTGTATTAAGTAATTAATACTCTTTAAAATAACATGATAAAATATAATATTTATAATTAATAAATATTTGTATTTTATTGATAATACTTATCATTAATAATATTAGTGATATATTTTTATTCATAATACAATATTATTAATATAATATAATATTCTTAAATAATATTTATTATTGTCATTAGTTTATTAGTAGAGTACATTGTTATAATGATTATTTATGTTTTTATTATTATATTTTGTGTTTTATTGGGTTATATTTTATTTGTCAAAAATTTGAAAGGATGAATATAAAAAATAATTATAAATAGTATTGTCACTTAAGTGATAATTTGAAAAGACATTTTTTTAAGGTTATCTAATTGTCGTTTCATTAGCAATTCATATCTTTAGATAATCTAAATGATTTATATATTAAAATTAATAAACAGGATAATTTGATGGAATCAACTAATTTTTATCGTAAGTAAACATTTAGTTATTTTCTTAATTGAGGCTAAACCCACTCAAATTTTATCTTCTAATAGGATTTCAGATGTGCGCACACAAAAAAAAAAGAAAAAAACTGAGGTTTTTGTCAGAATCGCAATAATTTTGATCATGGTCAGTGCTGGAAGCCTTCTCTCTTAGAATGTTAAAATTTTGGCAGGCAACACGGACAATAATTGCAAACGCCCCTACCTAGTAGCAATTAATGGAACACTCGTTGACTTGTAATAGACATAAAACTGTAAAAGACGACTTGCAAAATCCGGTTTTGAGATTTTCAAATTCTTATTTTGAAGATAATTTATTCAAGCAACCGGACAAATACTTCTTTTTAACCCAAAAAAGACCCTCCTTTTTTACTGCACTTGTGATGTTTTTTTTATTAGGTTTCCTTGTGATATTTCTTACTAGAAATTGGAGTTTTTAAAATAGATTCGAGTGCCTTCAAAATTTGGAATCTTCCTCACCTAAACGAAAAAAAAAGGATACTAACACTCGTCTAGGGCATTAATAATTAAATTTATTTTCTTAAATCTCTCTTCAACTGTAAAGAGAGTAAGTAGATCTAAATTTTTATCACAATTTAGTCTAATCCATCAGTTTCTGTTTAGTTTTTTTGTTATTTTTATTTCTTTTAGAATTTATGAAATTAACCTTTTACCCCTCAAAGTTTTAACATAAACTTTAAACAAAATTAATCCTTTTAAATCGTCATTTTTGAAGATTTTTAGGGGCAAAAGTGATATTTCATGAAGGGATTTAGGAGTGTTGTAACGCATGATCCAAGTATGCCGAGACAAAAAAATAGTATAATATTCTTTTGACCAAAAAGTATCGACAATTTTCATGCGCTACACTTTCTTTTTCCTTCCACAAATCTTAAATGGTAAAATTAATAGAGAATCGGATGAACATATTGTCCGATGCATAAATGTTTAGATCTGCTTTTTTTTAGTTGTATAGTTTAGAGTTAGGTATGATATTTTGCAATACTTTATGGTAAGACTAAAGAAATTACCTTAATAATTAATACTTATGAGTTTGTAAATGAAATTTCTTTCTGGATCTAGAGTGTATTTTTTTATTTTTTATGATGCTCACTTCTATAATATTTGGATAAATGTAAGGGACATTTTAGAAGTTAAAATCTTAAGTTTGGATATCCATAAATGATACTGAAATTTAAAAGAAAAACTCGATGTAAATAAATAAACTTACCAACTTTACCTATATGTCCGTCACTAATTTTCACTCAATAGTTGTGCTCATGGTACCTGGGTCCGCGGAGCTCCAATGGAAGCTCCAGTATCACGTTCTCTTGCATATTAATGATGAGCATCAACATAAGAAAAAAGATAGCACTACACAGATGTAATGATCACATGATCATATAATTCACATGAATACAGAAAGGTAAAAAGATGCACATCAATCATATTCCTCCAGCTGCCAATACAAGCAACACAAATCTAAAGTCCATCGCATAATACATTCATGTCCGCAACACGTTCAGTTATGATTTTTGTCACTACTGCATTTGCATGAATGCATCATAATTTATGTTGGGACATTATCCTCAGGGAGGCATTGGAAGAATGAGAAAACTAATATACATATGACGGTTACAGCAAGAAGATTGTCAAATTCTTGCTTTATTGAACACATTCGTGTAAACACCAATCGCCCGATCAAAAAGGCATCAAAGGGGTTCCCTTATAATATAAACCACCCACATCCTCCAATCAAGAATTTCGTGTCAACCTTAAAATGTTAGTACACCCAAAACTTACATTGTACAGAACAGCACAACAGGAATTATGATGATGTTAAAAAGTGCTGAGAGCAGGAAAAGCCTATTATACAGGATTTCGTTCAACGTGGGTTTCATCCCCCAGCACTACTGTGATGACCGGAGAAATCTAAATTAACAAAAGAATGCCCACTACAATAAACCTAATTATGAACCTGATGATGACACAACAACAACAAGGTAACGACACTCACCTAGCAAAGAGCTGAATATACACAAGCGAAACTTCTCATGAACTGCAGCAGGTTTAAATCAATTTCCCCTGGAACAGTAAATCGACACCAAAATTCAGTAATAGCACATGACTACTCGTATCTGTGGTAGGCTTGTATTTTGTAGCTTCACATGAAACTCTTAATGATATCCTCCTGACCTGTACAGCTTCGTCGTACCTGGATCTTATGATTCCTCATGTGTTTTCTTTTTTGAGCAAAGGTGCAATCAGATACCACCAACAGCTCAGACCTTACAAAGAAGACTACAACAAAAAAACATTTCATATGACTACTATTATATCCAGGCAAGAGAACCTCTGTCATTTGCTACTTGAGGACGGCCCCTGGTGGGTGTTGGTGGTCTGTTGGCATTAAGTTCCTGATGGATGTCAAAACAGAAGGGAAACGATCAATCACAATGTTTATTTGAGTAGCAATGTATCTGGTGAAGATAAAATAAAGTTCATAACGGAAATAGTTGATATACCTGCATCCATGTATCTTCTATGTGACGCTCTGGTGATGTTTCAGGTGAACTAATGGCAGGGGGTAAAGGATGAATAAGCTTTGGGACAACGACAAGATCTCTACCCAACACCAAAATTGCCCCTGCATTATTTGCAGTGCCTGTACATAGGAACTATAAGGATCAGAAAGAGAACTACCATCAGCTGCGGATGTATGAAAAATGGAATGATCCCTACCACAATAATTAGTTGCAGAAAAAAGTGTAATCAAATGTCCCTGAGCAAAACGCTCAAAACCATCCATCACACATTCATGTGCTCGTACTATCAACTGGAGATCATTGTTATTGCAGAACTCCATGACACGGTCAGGCTGGAGAACAGAGAAAAATGAAAATAAAGCATATATATCACTGTAGTTTAAATAATCAAGCACAAAACATTTACCCCAAAGGTAACTAGCCCTGGACCCCTAGCATTTGGTCTAAGCCCCTCAACACTGTCATTTTCTGTTGGATCGGACCTATATTAATCACAGAAAAGAATTGAGTACAATTATTCTCTGATCAAACAGAATGCACTGTCAGTCAGAAGTTAGTTCCTGAAGATACACACCATAACAGATCCATCAGAACAACTGAGCCTGCTTCCATCGCAATTGGCCGTTGCAGATTTTCAATCTGCTCTACATGATTAATGGAACGACCAATGCCACCATGCATACATATGATTTTCTTCTCTATTAAGGCAGCTAAAGGAAGCCAATTAAACAACCGATTAAACCGATGCCAAGCCCAGATTCCATCTCGTTCTCCCTGTTTCCACACATGGATAAATCATAAAATTGATAAAATTTTATATTACACACTAATTTGCCAGATTTTCAATACCATTCGCTCAATGCATTCAATCCGGAAACCAAATAATGCATTAATATCTGCTGCCTCATGGTTTCCTCGAATTAAATGAACATTTTGTTGGTACTCGACCTGCAAATAACAAATAGAAACTTTGGGGAAAAAATTCAAATAGAAAAATTGGGTTATAAAACAAGTATTTCTATCTTTATGTCAGCAGAGGTTATTCAAGAAACTGTGCCCCTTTCGAAGATATACCTTCAACGCAAGGAGAAGACTTATAGTTTCCAAACTATGCTGACCACGATCGACATAATCTCCCAAGAAAAGATAATCAATATAGCTGAAACAAAGAAATCAGTATTACAGGCATAATAAGGGGGAAACGAAGTAGATGAAACTACTGACAGAAGGCGCATAAGAAAATTATAAAAAAATAGCTAGTTGGTATGTTGCAAATCCTGTGAGAAACTAATGACATTGGTTGTCTGATTATGTTATAGGTCTAGAAACATTTATTTTACACTAGAAGAACATTATCTATAAGACTGCAGATTATTAATGAAAATCAACTACAAAAAGTCCAGATGACTGTATTTCTGAAGAGAACCAACATAAGATTATGTTGAAGGTATTCTTGCAATCAGCTGGTCCAGAACCAGACTACATTAGCCATCTTAAAAGAAAAATCAAATGTGCAAGATGCATTGAACACATACTCATCAAACAAACCAGTAAGCTCCCAATACCATAACCAGACAGTAGTCATGTACCAATATATGCATGATACATACTATGATCCAAAGCAAACCAGTAGGCTCCTAGTTCAGTATAAAAGTTTCAGTACACAGTTTATATTGTACCAATCCCTGGCCTAACATTGTGAGAATCTACTATCTAATATACTCACGATATATCCCCTGCAGTTGAAGGAGCACCATACTCATCAAACAAGCGCATAAGATCCCCAAATTGGCCGTGCAAATCACCAAAGATCTTAATGGGAGCTTTAAGTTGTAAGACACTAGGTTCGCTAGAAAATATTCTCTCGGCGCTATCACATAGATCTGCAATTTCATTACAATCCAAGAAGAACTGTCTGCGTACAGGGGGTTTCCAACCACGAGGTTTCAAAAGATGTGCAATAACCTGCAATAGCATTAATTATACAATGTAAGGCGCTCAGAATAGGTCTCAAATCAATAGAAAAATAAGAGAACATTGCTAATATGATTTATTCTAAACTACTCAATCCTTATTGTCATCTGGGTGAATGGAGTATTATCGCAAGACGCGAGCATATCACGTTTGTCAACAAGGCCAAAGAAATGGGTAACATTTAGATATCTACCTTTTTGGGCACACTATTGATGGACATTTGACGATCTAATAACTTCCTAGCAGCAGTCGCACTCTCAGGTGTACCATAACTGACCCTCCGGCCTTCATTTTCAAACTGGTCAATTGAAAGCTGTCTAACCATGCCACCCAAAACACCTCCTGTCTCAGCAGCTACAACCACCTGAACAACAGAGTTCAAATTAAGTTCATTACAGATTCTGCAGTATCAAATAATAATAAGGATGGAACTAATTAAAACGTTTGTGAAACTAATTTTTAGTTTGAGAAGGAGATGTGAAATCAAGTTAACTACCGAAAAGAAAATGAATCAGACAAGACATTGAATGCTAACCGCTCTGTGATGAAGACGAACTCCTGGTGGTGTGACATTATTGGACAAAGGATCTGGTACTTTGATGAGGCTTGGGATTGGTTTCCCACTGGGAGTAGCTTCTGAACCTCGATCTCGATCAGGCAATTGTTCAACATCGCCATTCATTTGCCGTGCTTTTGCAGCAGCTAAGGTAGCACTTATTGCTTCTGCCTCTGCTGCGGAGGCTTCAACTAAATATTCCACACCTTTGTTCAATCTCCTGTGCCAAGAACAATCCTAAGCTCCCAGAATCTTAGGAAAATCATAAGTTCAAAATTGCAGAGACTGCATTCAAAAGCACAAGTTCGAACACAGAGACTACCTTGGACTCTGAAGCATGGCATTCTCAGGGCTTATATCAGTGTGCATATCCCCATTGACTGGAGGAGCAACTGGAGTTCCCATCACAACCGCGCCATCAGGACCTGCATCAGGAAGTGATTGTCTTGGTCTTTCATCAGAATAAGTGTATCTTCCAGGCGATCTTCCTACTGTTACATTCGCAGAAGCAGCTACTGCAGCAGCATATGAAGCTGCACTTGTTGTTTCGGCAGCAGCCAGATCTTCGGCAACAAGGAGGTCATCAAGAAGAACACCTACAGTAAAGATCATCCTGGAATCGGTAACTCAACGCTGAATGCATGATCATAATTAACAAGAACTAGCTTTAGCAAACACATGACTTCATCAAAAGCACAGCATAATAAAAAAAAACACAATTCCTAAAACAATCAAGAACACTATTTATCAACTTGTGTGCTTAGTCATAAGCTAGAATTCGTTGGCTTCCCTCAATGTTTTCTAGAGATAACATGAGCATTAATAGCTTGTAAACTGACTAAGATGATATGACTTTGTATAAGTTAAGAAAATAGTGAGTAATTAAGGGAATTGTGGATAGTTATAACCCACAATGTGCCACTAATCCGATTAGCTTTGTTATAGTTGTAGGTAACTACACCATCATGTGATATATACATAAAAAGTTTATTCATCAACCTTATAATTGGTGTTTGGTCTATTCCACAAGGACTATTTTATATGGAGGTTCATCTTCTCGATTCACAAACTACTAGATTATGTATAAGATTCATGCACTTTAACCACTAACAACATCTATCTTCTTTTTATTTTCAGGCATTTATTTACCTATATTTTTAACATCTATCATTGGTATCAAAACCATAAAGATTCTAACAACTATCCACCAAGTCCGGCATTTCATCCAATTTCTCACACTTCAGCATTACCGACCAAATTAAAAATTGTTGATCTTGTATATAGCTCACATAAAGAAACAACATTCATTCAAGAGAAATCAACTTTCATAGATATCACGGAGGAAAGTTCATGGCGATTCAAAAATCCTCTCCGGCACCTTCACACCAAGATGGAGTTTCTTAAGTTTGCAAATGTCAACATAGTACTTGCATGAAACCATCAATCAATTTCCTACCCTCCACCATGAGGACAAGGTGAACGTTTAGAGGGGTGCACTGATATGGTATCACTTTGTGTTAGTCAAGAAAATAGTGGATTAGTTAAGGGAGTTGTGAGTAGTTGTAACGCATAATGTTCCATTAATTTCATGTTCTTCATTATTAGATTTGTTAGAGTTGTAGGTAGCCAATCCTTCATTTATAAATACACTGACGGGTTCTAAATTTTTTTTCAGCGTTTGAAAATTTTATTTATCAACCTTATAGTTGGAGTATGATCCACTCCGCACGGTTTATTTTGTTATGGAGCTCTATCCTCCCAAACAAATAAGTTAAGCGTTTAAGATTCTTACACATTTACTGTTAAGAACATCTATTTTATTTTCAGTTTCACAGTCAGGAACAACATAGACAGACAACAGATTTTTGACGATTAGACAACAAAGAGACAGACAAAGATAACTGCATAGAGTTGACACGAGATGGATCATAAGGCAAATTTCTACAGAACTGCAATAGAAATGGAACCAATGAAAGATAGTTAATGCAGCATAAAGGTTACCCAAAAAAGCTCATGAGAGGTCCAAGAAAACTGAACTGAAAGGTAAACCCTTCCTGCACATGGACAATCCTGCTATACTTCTCACAATCTTATAGCAACCCCTAAGATTAAAAGGTTCCTAATTTTCTGACAGAACATGCTAAATAGACATACTGACCTCCCTCAGTAGGAGTCCAGGATGTCATTCTACACCTCATCAAAGTCAAAGTCATAGGAGTTCTCTTAAAAAAAATATGAGAACTACATTTCATAAGAGTATTTTCATACAACATTATGAGTATTAACTTAACACCTCTATATTTGCTAAAATAATTATTCAAGCTGCATGTTTTATTTCTTTTTTCTCGTAAAAGGAAAGGTTTCATGTTTTGGATAATAACACAAGCATTAGTACTGGAAGCTCATATAAAACATACCTCCACGTAGTCCCCCGTAGATGAAGATCAAATCACCCACTGCAGCAGCAGCATGCCTACACCGACGCGTTAGCTCAACTGCCGCATCTCCACCAGCTGCATCTGCACTGTATCTACCTGTCCTTGGACTTGTAACCACGCCTTTTGTATCACACCAAACTCCAGCAGCAGTATCCAACACTATCATACATAAAACACAATGGTTTGTCAGGCTTTGTAAAGCTCTCTTGGGGAAGATAAAAACAACTATACACTCGATAGATGGGCTTTTTAGAGAACAAGTTAGGTCAATATATTAATCACATACCCACACGGGCCACACAGTAGATTTATTACGATGATATTAGACTAGATTTTTCTATGTAGAAGAGAACCAAGCATGCAAATATGTCTACAAATATATTTCTAAAATAATTAGAGGAAAAAGAACATTCATTTACTAAACCTTGGAACTCCTAAACTTCTACTGTAACAACCTAGATACCAAAGAAAAACGAATACCTGCAATGCTTGAAGAGTCTTCTACCATGCGTCCACCACCAAGAGCCCCTCCAGATACATGAAGCCTTGCATTTACGAAAACCTAAAAGATCTCTTTTCATGTAAAACATTTGGGGACAACTCTAAGAAGTAATGACATGAGAGAGGAGGAGAAGAGGAATGCGAAACTCACAGCTGCATGCTGATATCTTGGGGATGGGGAGACACCAGGTGCTATAGCCCATTCCCAACGCCCATCTCTATGCTTAGCAAGACCATACGCACTTGACAGAGGCTACATATATTATAAGCAAATAGTCAAAATCTTAAATTTAAGCGAATTAAAACATGAATTTTCCCAGTCAATGAGGCTTGCTTCCAGGATTTCGTGTGGACAAAGGATCCATTTAATGCACAACAATGTCCAAATAAACAAAATAATTGACCAGTCATGCTAGTCAAAGTAACCCAACTCTAGATGAAGTATAATGCATGAACCTCAGATTATTTACCAATGCATATCTGATAATCTCACAACCATTTTTATAATACTTTAGGCAAACCTTTCAGCAAGCCAACAAAAAATATAAAAGAATTTAACCAAAAAATATAAAAGGTATATTTCATTTTCAAGAAAGAATCTAACTAGCTTCATCCAAGCTCACAATCATCATGTTATGTTCAGAGCATGAAGTATCAGCATTAATCAATTGGGGGAAGATTTGTGTCGCTTCTTAAAGACTTTTGTCAGTTTATTGGTACCCTTTTAATGTAGCATAACCAAGGTCGTTTGCTAGCAACACGGATCCATACAAGACACTAGAACATCATTCGAGATGAACTCCATGTCAAACTTCAACTTGTAGCCCTCTCTCAAAAAATTAACCATGTAATTTCCAAATGCCAGTCAGATGGATGTCTCATATTCAGGGTTTTGATGCAAATGACTAGATAACTAGTTTTGCTTGTCTTGATCTAGGAAGAACTTGACAGCAAACCAAGAAGCATTAAACACAATGAAAATGTAAATCAGAAGAGTTAAATTTGTAGAGTGGTGTTGAACTAAAAAATAAAGTAATGTTCATTTCTTCAACTATGTGGTGTCTACTTTCAGGCCTGGGAACTTTTATTTGCTCAGTTAATAGACTAAGAACAGGGATCACAGAATTTTTCAGCTATTTTTTTTATTTATCTTTGAAACAGGACAAAAAGTCGCAGAAGTTTTCTTTGATGGGAAAAACGGATCAGAACTTGGCAAGTAATAGCTTTAAAATTTAATCCATGATATATCATTAAGAATATACAAGTAAAGGAATAATCTACATCTGGTAAATGCCCCAATTTTGAAGGCTCAGCTGTTACAAACAAGATTGATCAAGTTAAGAATGCCAAGAAGTATCAAATGCAATGAAAACACATTAGAACAGTCAACTTTGTAGAATGGTAATGAAACGAAAACCAAAGCAACTGTTCATTCCTTCAAACTATATGTTTTTCCGTTTCAAGCCCAATCTCTTTGGTGCTCAGTAGCAGCAAGAACATTGTTCACAGTATCAGACAGCTACTACATATCTTTTATCTTTTGAAGAAGGATAGGACTTTTATTGAGGGAGGAAAAACTGGAAGGAACTTGCCAAGCAATAGCTTTCAAATTTAATCCATGTACACCATTAAGTATATAAATGTTCACAAATCTGAAAATGACCCCAATTTTGAAGTTTCAGATGTTGCAAGCAAGATTGATATCAGCTTTTTCACTCACCACACTATTTGCATCCCTCCCACCACAAAGTAAGAGAAGGCCATCAGAGCGTGCACTTGCAGTTGCATACCTGATCAAAAGGAAAAGAATAATGTTTCTAGGGAAAGGAAAAAATAATGATACTTTCACAGCCTAACAGTAGACCCAGTACTGAATGTACTAAAAGGTTTCATTACATAATTTCATAAACATTTGGTGAGCTTCAGAAAACTTAAAAATTTAAGTTGTTATTTAAGTGGATCAGTCTTATGTAAAATTCCATGTTGGGTAGTTGCACCAGAAAATTCTTCAAGAAAAATCAAACAATCAATTAACCTAAACTATGAAACTGTTTCACAAGCTGAAGCTATATTTGTTTAATAAAAGGTATAAAATGGGAACAGAAGATAGAACATGTAAACAATTGATAAGTAAGAATGATATCTAATCAACCAGAACTTAAAATGTAGATGCACGGTACAAGGTGGCATATCGTGTCATCCATGTGTATCAGTTGAACTACGACCAAGTAGATTTTCCAGATCCTATGCAGTACATAGCATATCGTTCTTATGTAACAACACAAATCTTATGCAGCCCAGTGATCTAGGATCTCAAGTAGTCTACAATGTATTTTATTTGTGACGTTCAAAATGGTTCCAAGGCCTGAGACATTAGAACCTTGAATATTACGGTATGATGAATAATTCTTACAAAGTTCTCAATAAAAAGTCCTCAAAATATTTTATAAGTCATAGAAAGCATTTCTGCGGAGATCATATTCACTTCTATTTCAACTTTTTAACAAACTTTCACTTACCTGTTGAAAAATATATCAGATTCCTGAATGAACTTGATACTGATATTGAAATATTTTTAGATAGCCATGAACAGATTATCATCAGACAAGTATAGCTCTGGGAGAAGGAATTTCTTTGACCGTGGTAACAGATCCCATAACTCTTAGGCTTTGTTTGGATTGAAGAGTTAGGAGGGAGTTACAAGGGGTGGGATGGGATTATGAGGGTAGACCATGTTTGGATATAAATTTAAATGAAGGGGAAGGATTCATAACCCTTCCAAACTCCTTATAACTAATTCCATCAAATCGGTGGAATTAGAAGGGACTGGACAACTTGACCATTTTATCCATGTTTTCCTTTTTCTTTATTAGAAAAAAAATTATTATAAAAGGTTAAAATGGTATTTTAAATAAAAGTTACCCTTCTTTTTTTAAGTTCTATCCAAACGTAAACTTATATTATCCTCCCTATCCCCTCCTTTCTTCTCCTCTCCTATCCTTCCCCTCTATTAGTTTTTGTCCAAACAAAGCCTTAAGGATGCATCCATATATAATTGTCTCCAGTGCTCAATGATGGCAGTAAAAAAATGACAAAAAAGAATGTCAACACACATTAATTCCTACCATTTTCTTAACTGACATAGGAAAGTTGCACAGTTAAACAAAAAACATTAAGTTACCACCAGTAAATAATTGTAATAAAGCATCAGTTTTAGCAAAAAAATCTAAACAATTTTTAATTACTCACATGCAAGGAGGTGGACCTTCTCCTTCTGGTTCCAACTTCCTCCATTCGTAAGGTTTTGCAGCTGTGTCTAGTGCCCAAACATCGGCTAACGGCCTTTTTCCTAACATAGTGTATTCCTTTCTTATAAACTCAACAATAACAAGAGGACCCGCAAATAGTATATGACATAAAACATGGTACATAATGGAGTACTTTCAACTATCAGAGTAGATTATCATACCATCATTGCCACCAATTGCCAAAAGAAATCGTTGCCCTACTAAAGACATCACATGCCCATACCGTGGCCCTGGACCAGGTCCTTGGACAACAACCCTGTATCCATAAATAAATGACTTCAGCATCGATAGTCCGAAAGTGTATGTATGAGTTCACATAATTAGTTTGATCTGATCATAACCTGTGCCATCGTGGCCGCTGTTGCGTCAAGTCCAGAACATGTAGATCCTCTGCTGACAAACCAGCAGGACCAATTCCACCCTGAAAATATTGTTAAGTGAAACACTGTTCAAACACCTACACCTTATATATGTTCAGAAAACAGTCGATAAATCTGAAAAAATCAGGCATCCTTAGCCATAGCAATTTGTCATTGGTGAATTATCAACATATGAACTATCTTCACCTACCTGAATTACAACCATAGTTCCCACTGCAGTTGCCACATGTGCAGCCCTCGGAGATGGTGGTTCTCCCAGAGGTGTCAACCTGAATATATATAGTATCAGCATTATCTTGACACAGGAACACATAACCCAACAGACTGAGAACAATATATAAACTGATTCCAATATATTTGCCCTATGTAAATGGATACTCTTCTCTGCTACAAGAACTAAAAAAAGTACAAGTTCATACTGCATCGGGTTGTGCATCTCAAGTTTTAATATGTTATCAGGCAACAAATGAGTCTACCTTGTCCATTTATTTGATAGCACATCATAACAATGAACATCAGCAGTTGCACCAGCAAGACCTGCAACAGAAAAGGAATTTTTGGAAAAATAATGAGAACAAAATTGAGCTAAAAGCATTATCTCCTTCATTTACTCTTTTTTCTCAATCAACGTGCATGATTGTCTCTGCAGTAATAAAACATTCCAAATGAAAATGCATAAAATTTCATTTATAGAAAGCTAACGCCAGCTATTATTGCAGAAGAAACTAGGGTTGCGTTATCGGATTCAGAAGTTGGGATCACAGCGGTTTAGACAGAGAGGTAGAGAAAACATACGAATGCCAGCACTTCCAGCAGGTGATGGTGGCGTTGCCGAATTACCCTCCAGCGCCGTCGCACCACCGAACAATATAAGCCTCGGGCCGATATACGTAGGAGTCCCCTCCTCCCCTACGGCAGCCACAGCTGTCAGCGTGTGCCCGCACCGGCATCCGGGCCCATCTTCCTTTTTCTCTATGACGGCGTTCGCCACTGTATAGCTCGGCGCCGGTCTCGGCCCTGTAATGACCGCCTGCTCCCCGGCCGCCGCATCTGGCGGCGGCCCCGAGGCTCCCGGCTGCACCGTCACCGGAGCTTCCCCGGGCCCCTCGTGGTTGTTCTCTGACACCAGGTCGTGCTCAGAGTTCGTAGACGTCGTGGAATCAACCTCCATCCCTCTTTCGAGCGCCAAAGATCACAGATTTGACGGCAAACAAAGAACGACGGTGACGGGAGGAAAAAAAAGCAAGCGAGCAGACTACGACGATATCCTTCGTCGAGCGGCGGTCCGGCGTTCGGCCGCGGCCGAAGGCAACATCTCCGGCGAAGAGCGCTTCTAGGAGGAATTCACCTCATCCGTCGTCGTCCCTCGCCGGAGTCGATCCAGAGCTCCGAATCGGATCGCGACGACCAGGAAAGAGGAAGAAAACAACTACGAAGAGGAGGGATCCTTTTGGATTCGGCTTCTTATCAATCGAACAATCGATCCCTAAATTTGAAATTTTAGTTAGATTCCAAAGCTCCGAATTAAATTAGGAAAGGGACGAGCGAAAGGAAAAATAATAGAAAAAAAGGGGGGGAACAACGCGACGCAGAAGGGGAGAGAGAGAGAGAGAGAGAGAGAGAGAGAGAGAGAGATTACTCTTTGGTTCGTCTCCTGTGTCCTTTTCTTTTATTTTCTTTCCTTTTTTTAAGTGGTTGTTTTATGTAATATTGCTGTCCAAAAATAGCAACGTTTTCAGTGAAACCCCTCCGCAGTTTCTGCTTCTCAATTGTGCCCTTGAAGTCTCTTGTCAAAGTTTATTATTATTATTATTATTATTATTATTATTACTATTAAGTGACAGTAGAGAAAGGTTCTTATTTGCAGAATATATAAGTATATAAAAAACAAATTAATAAGTGGTTTAGAATGAGACACAAGTACGAAACTTTGAAAAAAATAGTTTGTTGAAAATTTTATTTTCTTACAAGTAGAAAGCTTTGGAAGGCAGATTCATGCTGGGCTTAAGAATAATTCATGTTTTCCAACTGTCTTTTTTCAAAAATGACAAATTTCTCTAATCAATTTATGCTATTTTTTTCTACACTAATAACGTAATCAACTGCATATTGAATATGTTTATAATATATATTTCTTGTGTTGGTCTGGCATTTCAAATGGGCTGAAAGTTTCATAATCATTTGGCCATTATGCTGCTTTCAGGGTCTTAATTGAGAAATACCCATTATTTAATTTAATAATATTTTCAGGAGGCGACATAGGAAATAAATAAAAAAAACGAGGTATAATTTCCCTGTTTGACGGACAGGGAGCGGTCCGATAGGACAGATCCCAGCCGTCCGATGGGCGAGCTCTTGGTCGCGGGCGACCGGAAGGGGCCGGTGACGGGAAGCGTACGGCGCGACAGCGACAAAGGAGCCGGCGAAGGGGGAATGGGAGGCCGTGGGGAGTGGGTCCCAACGGGTTGACCGGTTGAGCCGGGAGCTGTTTTCTTTTGTTTGCTACTAATTAGGAAATTTATCTGATTAATTAAAGTTAATAGACATCCAAACTTTGTCCTTGATATGATGGACACTTCTTAATTAATGTTATTTAACATCTTTTCCCCGTGCAGCCATCATTTATTGAAGAGGCGCATAAATAAATGTTAAATAAATCAAGGTGACTTCAACTTCCATTTGTTGATATTTTGTTCACACTCAAATTTCTCTTTATTATTATTTAATATTGAACATACTTAAAATTTTAACTATTCTTGATTGACTTGGTTTGGGTGGAAACATTAAAAATGCTTATTTTGACAATATTTTCTTTTTTTGAAATTTTGATTATATGGCCTTTCTTAATCAGATTCTTCTTTCACTTGAAACATTCTCAATAAGTGAATAGTAAGAAACTTTTTTATATATTAGTTCTCATTGACAACTTGGGTGAAAAGATTATGATAATTATTATGGAAGAAGGAAGTGGCAATGTCACTGTCATATGGAGGGGCCAAGCAGATACCCCATGGAAAATCATCCTCTTATAAGTAAAAGGACATGTTTTCACAATTCACCAAAAACTTTCTCATCATTGGAGCATAATAACATTTTTTTTTCATCTCCTTTTGTTGATTCGGTACTAGTTTGAACTTTATGAAAAGTCTCAAGAATCTTCTTCAACTGAGCTGCCTCCATTTGGTTTCCATGTAGTTTTTTTAAAGCAAAAGTTGCTTAAGTTAAAACAAAACAAATGAATGGCGGTGCATTCTTTCAGCGGCAGCAGCAGGACCACTTGGGTTTGCAACAAAGACATGTCACTCTAATGTGCATTCGCAGCCAAAAACAGGGTACCAGGCACTTCAAAATTTTGATCTCATATTCCTCGTCGTCGAAGAAGGGCTTATTGTATCAATTGATGGTAGGGTGTAGTAGGATGTTTAAGCTTGATTTTTTTGTATATAATTTTTTTAAATATAAGTATGTGATGTCATGTAAAGAGGTGTATTTATGTCCCTTTCAGTGCCCATATTCTGATATACCAAAAAAATGGATTAATTATGATGGAGTGACTTCGTTGGTACTAAACGGTAAGGAGTTATTCGTCGTTTAAGAATATCTTAAATTTAAATTCTTCGAAATAAAATTTTTTTATTAAGAGCTTTGTTAGAAGAGTAGAATGGAAAAATGTTTTCTATGTATCTCTGATGAGGCTGTACATCTATATATATAGTACATGAAAAGAATCAGATGGATAATCACTAATGTCTATCTAATCTAACTAGAGAAGATCATCTAATCTAAACTAATCTAGATAAACACAAATC